>JAEUYN010001757.1:0-151967 GCA_018257835.1 Euura lappo
ATTGTAAATACTGAGCGTCTGATATCTGCTCCTATAAGCGGATGGAGAAGATAGAAACAGAGATCTTAGTGTTGAAAAACGTTGTCATAAGAGGAAACGGTATTCTTGAAAACCACAAGACGAGCTTTTTCAACTCTGTTTATCGAGCGGTGAAAAAAGCATAAATCTTTAAGTGCACTCCTCGTTCTGCTCAGAAAAACAGAGTCAAGTTTCCATTTTTATTCATAATAAGTGAGACAAAGTGAGTTTTTTTACTCCAAAAAGTGACTAAAAGTGACTGAGATAAATCAATTATGACTCGGCAACTACATCAACGGTCGTTGCGATGGGCTGTAATTCCAATTGGAGTAGAACACAAGAATAATTTGAAGCGATTTTGCGTGACATCGAACAGATTTAAGAAAAAAATAAGATAATACACCACAAGCGGCTTGCTAGTGCGTTCGTCGCCTCGCATGTACGCGGCTCTACTAAGGGCGTTGAATTCGGTACACTGAAAATATTGGTCAAAAAGTGCGTGTACTTTTGTACATTATCGCACGCTACCCAATTTTGCATATTGCGCCCGTGAAGGTAGATAATTAACTGGCGCCTCGTACGGGTGACTCTGGTATTTCTAGAGACGGAGATTTGTTTTTGCACGATACCGAACCGAGATTGGAGAAAAAAAAGAGATATTTTGGCAGTGCGAAACTAAATTGAGACCAGAAAAGTGACTCAAGTGATCAAATCTTGGAAAAAGTGACTTCGATTGAAAAGAGCGACTATTAGTGAGAAAAGTGAGTCGCTACCAGTCCCGTAATTGTGGTTCTCAAGGGCACCTAGATGTCTATAAAGCGAATATTTACCGGCATCCATTTCAACGGCAGGTATCCCGGTCCCTCGTATATGGAACTTATGAAGTGATAGAGCGTCGAACCACTGAGGCTAAAAAAGCAGAGAAAATAGAGCGCGGCGTAGAAGCTCTGCTCGGGAGGCCACCACTGTCTGCTACAATGTATCGTCATCAATGTGATGATTTTTATAAGCCCTGAAAAGAAGAAAGAAAAATTCTGTCTTCAGTAGCTGTGATTTGTAGGTTATGCGAGGTTATGAACATTTTAATTTGAGTTTACGAGTCAAGGTTTGATTCATTACTTTCAGAATCGCACGTCGATATTATAATTCTTCGAAAAGTTTATCGAATTTCGATGGATTAAAAGATTGTTGAAAGTTTTTTTTTTTTGTTCTTCAAAGTGACAGCGGATCGAGAAATGTGATTATGAATATTTTAAAGGAGCAATTAACGCACCTAGGGCCGTCAGGGGCCCCCAATGACATATCCTCTTGAAGGGACCGAAGCACATTTTCTATCATAACACAATTATTAAAAAAATTAAGTCGGTCTGCCGATTATTGTGGGTGACAATCAAAAGATAACCTCAAACGACTCAGACTCAAAGACACGGGCCGGTCAGCCGTCATGATCTGCGCCAGCCGCCAGCGCCTCAAGCGATGAACTAATAGATTCTTGTATTCTGCGCATGCGTCGACGCGCGTAATTTGAAAAAATATTCCCTCCAAAATTGGTTTAATGAGTATGAGTATAGTATAAAGTAGTCTTGAGTCAACGCACGTATTTCGTCTGATTATAAGTTTTAAGAGCATGCTACAGTCATTTTTTTACTCTTCTTTACCGACCTTACCCGGTTTTCACTTGTTTTCACTGATAGCAAAGCCTACGCGTCACGAGCGCGGAAAAGGAACCAAGAGTGCAATTCTAGATGAAATTCCGAAGATATACATTGGAAAACTTCTTTGTTTCATGCAACAATGAAGACGTATTCTTTTAAACTGCACAAAATGGTAATTGTCGATGTCAAGCGGTGGTCGCGGCCATGATTGTGAGTTTCGCCCGCTTGACATCGACAATTACCATTTTGTGCAGTTTAAAAGAATACGTCTTCATTGTTGCATGAAACAAAGAAGTTTTCCGATGTATATCTTCGGAATTCAATCTAGAATTGCACAGTGCACTCTTGGTTCCTTTTCCGCGCTCGTGACGCGTAGGCTTTGCTATCAGTGAAAACAAGTGAAAACTGGGTACGGTCGGTAAAGAAGAGTAAAAAATGACTGTAGCATGCTCTTAAGTCCCTATAGTTAGCCCCTCACCAGCGCCGATTGGATTAATTATGATTTTAATCGTTTGTCGGTCGTTTGTTGGTGAATAATGGACTAATCCGGACGTTTGTCGGTGATGCGTTAATTAATAAATCGATTAATAAAATTTCCTAGGGAATTTTTTTTTCTCGGCCCCTCGATGAAAATGAATTTAATAAGTATCGATGCAAATCGACGTGGAATCGTTTTTCGGTGATTCATGGTCCATTTTTAGGAGGAAAATAGTCATACCTTCCTCGTAAACGCGAAAAACAAACCGTAGAAAGTTCGCTGTAGAAACAGGAAGTATAGATTCATTGAGACACACATGTTTCCGACTCACCCTGCATACGCGGACCTATGAGAGGTTGGCCCGCGACTTTCCAATTTCCCAATGATTTTGATGTCAAACAATTGCTCCTTAATTGCGCGTAATTAATCGTAATTGCTCCGTTGCTTTAATTGATTGCTCCTTTACCGTTTTTGAGAAAATTAACAACAACAAAATTTGTCCTATTTGATACGTGCGAGTGTATGATAAGACGAAAAATCGCGTTTTCAAGCCAAGATCCATGATATTTGATTTTTTCTTCATTGACACCGATCACCGCGTCTTCATTTTCGGTATGATGATCGTTCACAAACGTTGAAATTTAATATTGGGTCAATTAAAACCAGAAGGTCGCAACCACCAATTTTTTTTTTTTAATTGGCGCTTACGTCCTTCTGCTTTTACCTTGGTTTTTTTTCTATGAATTTTCGAAACGTTGTCGATTCCAATTTTTCTTCACGTTTTACGTGTTTTTATAACTACTTGGAAAAATCAAGAAGAAAAGAAAATGGCGCTCACGACCTTCTGCTTTTATCTTATTGTTAGTATTTTTTCTCATAAATTTTCGAAACCGTCGTTTTTTCCGATTTATCTTTGCGTTTTACGAGTTTTTACAACTATTTGGAAAAATCATTAAAAATCATGAAAAAAAATAATACGGCGTTTTGCCTTTACGACGTTTTTTAATTTTCCTTGGAAATTGTAATGCAAGAACGACGTATCCGCCAAACTTACGACCTTTTGCACTTACATTTTTCGATCTCGTAATTTCAATTGATCTATACGTTTTGACCGTTTTCAGAGCGAATGGCGTGAACAAACAAAATTATACGACCTTTTGCCACCAAAATCGCGTTGCTGGCGCGTACGACCTTATGCTATTAGACACGCGATATAACGAAGTTTGCACAAGTTTTCTTAAATATCTTTCAGCACACGAGATTATGGTAACATTTGCTCAGATGATGTTACGATTAATTCACACATCACGTCATTCGAATTAACGGTTGATAAGAATTATTTAATCGACTTGGAAAACGTTGAGACGTGGTTAGAAAAAGTGAAGTAAGTTTTCGACCATATTTGCTACGGAGCTTTCGTTACATTGACGAAGTTCTGTGAGGATATCAGGCGGGAGCCCCATGATGCCTATAAATAAAAATTAAAAGTATATATGAAATTGTAAAATCGATTGCAAAGTGATCGTGAGGTTAGAAGGGATCAGACTAACTTAGGAACTTGGAAATTACGAAGAGTGGGATATTTGAGGATAGAGCAAATTGAACCGATAATCTTCTGAACCGAACGGTCTCTTCAAAAGATGCTCGAAATTGGCAAAAATGTTGAAACCAATACAGAAATCGACGGATTCCATACAGTCACTTGTAATAGTATATTGTGCACCAAGGGAGCAAAGGACATTTTCGCTCCCGAGCGTGTAGTTTGCTGCACGAGGGAGAGGAGAGGCTGCACGAGTCGCGAGCCGAACACGAGGGTAGCAAATTACACCGAGGGAGTGAAAAGTCCTGCGACCGCGGTGCACACTGTATTTTTTTCCACCATGAACCGAAAGGTCGATTTTGCGGGCAAAACGGTGATCATTTGAGGTTATGTGGCTGAAGTGTAGCGCGGCCGGTACGGGAACTAAAAGCAGGGAGGAAAGAGTTTCAGGGAAAAAAGGCCGGGGAAGAAAGACTTACCGGGAGAGAAAACTTCCCGGTCGGTGAAACCACTGTCTGCTCCCCGAAAACAGGCAGCAAAATCGGCCTTTCCGTTCATCTATGGAAAAATAGTATATTATGCTACAAGGGAGGAAAGAGCCGCGATTTTCGCCGAGTGCGAGGTTTGCTGCCCGAGGCACGAGCGAAGCGAGTGCAGCGAGGGCAGCACGAACACGAGGTGAAAATTGCGTTCCTCCCGTGTGGCATACACTCGGACCCCACGTATTTGACCAACTCGGGACCGGGAACCTTCAGTTATTTGACGGGAGTAGGGGCCCCGTATCTCCCTAATTTTGTGGGTACATGCACCGTAATACGGGGAGTTTAATTTAGAAGAATATCTGAGAAAGCGTTTATAATCTGTTTTTATATAATATTCTGCTATTATTTCTTACCCTTTCCGAAGACACAGCGTACCAGCGGCAAGGGCGTTGCGGGTGAGAGTGACGTGTGTGCGTCGGTGAATTTAAGAGTCTTTAAACTGAAGTTAAATTCTAGTGGGTTGGTATTCGAATAAATCTCACAATTATTTATCTTTATAATCTATTCAAAAACACATTTATTATAAATCAAATCAATTAATCAGACTACACTGAGTTTGCACAAAATTATATCTTCAATATACTAATCCAAAGTGAAACAAATCAGCTATCTCTAATCAAAGTTTGATCCGTCTCTATCAATCTATATTCACATTCAAGAGTCTCCAGCCGGGAGTGTCAAAATAACGACAATAAAAGTGTAAGCGTGTTCTTTACGCCCTAGGGATAAAGAACACAACTCCTGTTAAAGAATCCCGTGCGCTAAGCCAGAATATTTCCCAACCACAGATATCAATAAGTTTAAAGTGACCGGCTGCTGACTCCTGAGAGTGACATTAAGAAAAGAGTTGAGATCAAGACTAAAACTGTACTGCCAAGAGTGCCAAGAGCGGACCTCTGACCTGCCCTATATGTATAACTTCTCCCTTAGCGTGTCTCTCTTTCTAACTACTGATAATTATTCAGCATCTCTATTCGAATTGAGCGCGCCGAGTCACCGCATGCATCTAAGCCTTCGTGGTGAATCAGTGCGTCTCGGTATACATATAAGTGTGCGGGTATTACCGTCCTCCGAGAGAGCGCTAACGATAAGTGGAAGCGAGTGAGTGTCTTTACCGACTCTGATATTATCTTTTACAGAGAAGCTCCTTCGGGATCTGTAGTACCCGCTGTAACTAAGACTAAAATATAATTAATATAATAAATATAAAAAGTGTTGGGCGGTCAATCCGCAGTTAATCTGCCGGATGTGACAGATTTATGATCGTCGAGCTCTACCTGAGAAAGTGAAATTACGATTCAATGGCAATTACCAGAACACATTGAAAGTATAATTTGAGGAATCATCATATTTTAGTTGATGTTGGAAATAAGATAAAAAGTAAAAATATTCAGGATCGTAGTTTAGCAGTACTAAACTGGTGGAGGTGGTACAATTGAAATCTGCAGGGATCGAATGTCGAGTATGAAATACGTTTGCCTAACTGGAGGCTAAGGAAATAGATCAATTTATGGAAGCCTCATTGGAATTTGGTTTGTAGCAAACGATAGATCTCAGTATGACAATTATATTTTTATTGGTACGAATGTTTCCAACTTACTACGGGCACCCGCGATAGCACCATCCAAAATCGCATCGACTAGGGGGTGAATTGAGTCGTATACGTGAGTAAATGTGGACAGAATACGGTCGATCTGCTCGCGGGTACCTGGAAATTAAAAGATACCTCAATAATTTGGACAATTTTCAAGTGCTAATTAAGGCGCGATATTCTAGATGGGCACAATCGTCTTCAACTCACGTCCGGCTGTCGCTCTTCTTGTTCGCGAATCAGCTTCCATTTTGAATCTTACTGCGTTGACAGGCGCTGAAATTGGAATGCAGAGGTTATGATCAAGTCGTCTTCGACTCTCACTCATCAGTTCTAACAACAGCTGGATGAAAATCAAGCTAGGCTTGATGTATTTTTCGAATGAGTGTCACTTACCCGCGAAATCGCGAGCAATTTTTTCTTTGGTTTCTGAAAATAAAATAGGCGTATCATGACAGAGTGGAAGTTCACCAATTGACGCACGATATAATGGCAAAAAGTGGAAAAAAAATAATGAAATATGAAGAATCAAAATAGAAAATCTCGGTCAATTAAAACAATTTCTCGACTTCACCCTGATATGTGAAGCGAACGGTAGATCACAAAAACATTTTTAAAGGGTAAAAGTCGTCTTCAACTCACCCCCTTTGCCCCTTCGGATAGAAGCTACAGCGTTTGCGAAATAGGTTCCGGCATTCGTCAAAGTATCTGAAATAGAAATAGAGAGGTCCTGAATATCAAACGGAATGATTTTCCAGAATACGGAGACAAAGATAATTCAAGCGTTTTGGTAGACGTATAAATTGGTCAAGTAAGTATATCCACTCATCACTTACCAGCGTCGACGTCGGTCATCTGAGAACCGCTATCTGCAAAATAAAATAGGTTCGTCATGACACTATTGTACTTTGTCAATATTTGACGCATGTCTTAGTAGTTATGAATTGAATATCTTCATTGGGTGACATTGTTTTGAACTTACTGGCGGACATCTGTCCAACATCATGCGCAAGTACTGACAGTCGGCTTTCGACATTTTTTACGCCAGCTGAAATTTAAGTAAAGAGGACTGTGATTAAGTCGTCATCCCGCGGTGCTCGACTCGCTTGAGCTAAATTCGAACAACAAGTGAATATCTGTCATTACCAAAAATCTCTGTATCTTTAACTTACTGTTGATTCTGGTATCCTCGGATGGTTTGCGCACTGAAACAAAAATCAGGATATCATGACAATACTTGACGAATCGAGTGGAACCTGATGTGTTGAAAATGGTTTGAACATTCCGTGTAGCATAAAATGTAGAGAATAAAATGGTTCCAAACAAAGAGCATAACGTTCAAGAAACACATTTTATCTATATCGTGATGACGCATAGTTTTTATTTTTAACGATTCAATGAATCTTATCACCTGCAGAACATACGTGCTGCAAAATGTTAAGTGTGCTGTTAAATATTTCGAGACACACTACTTGAAAAATTGATTGCTTTCGATATACGTCCATGAGTTCCCGTTTGGCTGTTGGAATTGAAATCAATGATTCAAATATTCTCAGTTTGAATATTGAATCCTTGTTGTATCGAGAATATTTTACTCCTTGATGCAAAAATATTTCTACGTTTATCTACAGAACAGTTTTTTTTCACCTGTTGATGATGTGTCTGAATAATTGCAATGCTGACGTGGAAGCTATCGAACCACTTGACTCTCAATTTTACGTTATTCTCACTTATATGTATGTCTTTTCTAGCGTACCCGATTGAAATAAGTATAAGTGAGGTTTGATCCGTCTCATTGTATTGGAAAATAGAACGTTCGAGCATGTGCTATTGGTCTTTTTGCTGTTTATAATGGCATAAAAACGTATAATTTTTTTTTCACGCCAATCGCTCTGAAAACGTTCGAAACGTATCAATTGGAATTACGAGATCGAAAAATGTAAGTGCAAAAGGTCGTAAGTTGGGCGGATACGACCTTCTGCTTTTAACTGCGATTTCTTTTATCGAATTTTTCGAAACGACGTCGATTTCGATTTTTCTTTGCATTTCACGAGTTTTTACAGCTATTTAAAAAAATCATGAAAAATTGAAAAAAAATCAAAATGGCGCTTACGACCTTCTGCTTTTAACTACCAATATTTTTTATCAAATTTTTTTAAATGGTCGTTCTTTCAATTTATCTTTGCGTTTTACGAGTTTTTACAACTATTTGGAGAAATCATTAGAAATCATTAAAAAACAAGCGGGTTTGGGCTGACTATGAGCCAGCCTTCGAACTTCCCGTTTTTTATTTTGTTCTCAGCTATTTTGAAATTTGTAAATCTGACCTCAGATTCTTGATCAGCGGTTCAAAAAACCTTCGAGTACAAATTTCCGTAAGATTTCGAATGTTTTTAGTCTTTTTCCCAGCAAATCGGACTCGCCATTTTGAATTTAGCTAATCTGACTTCAGATTCGTGATCAGAGACCCAAAAAACATACGAGTACCAAGTTTCATCCAAATCCAAATGTTTTTAGTTTTTTTGCAGCATATCGAATACGCCAAATGAAAATTTTGCATGACTGACTTCAGATTCGTGATCAGCGATCAAAAAAACCATATGGTACCAAATTTAATTGAAATCCGTTGATTCGTTCTCAAGATATCGTCATTTTTGTTGTGTTTTTTAGAATTTTGTTATTTGAATAGTTCAAAAAGTACTAATCCGATCGAAGCTCGAGATATCGTCGGACAAAAATGTGATCACGCACACACACACATACACACACACATACACACACACAGACGTCCATCTGAAAATGATCGGAAGTGATTCTCCGGACCTCGAAACGTGGAGATCCAGTGAAAACTCAACTTTTCATTTTCGGGGTGATTACAATAACTTCCTATTTTCTCTGAAATCAGAGATACGGGGAGTTAAAAATGGCGCTTACGACGTTTTGCCTTTACGTTGTTTTTTATTTTTCCTTAAAAATTGTAATGAAAGAACGACGTATCCGCCAAACCTATGACCTTTTGCACTTACATTTTTCGATCTCGTAATTACCAGATCACATTGAAAGTATAATTTAAGAAATCATCATATTTTAGTTGATGTTGGAAATAATATAAAAAGTCAAAATATTCAGGATCGTAGTTTAGCAGCACTAAACTGGTGCAGGTGGTACAATTGAGATCGAATGTTGAATATCAAATACGTTTGCCTAACTGGAGGCTGAGAAAATAGATCAATTTATGAAAGCCTCATTGGAATTTGGTTTGTAGCAAACGATAGATCTCAGTATGACAATTATATTTCTGATGGTACGATTGTTTCCAACTTACTACGGACAAGCAAAGCATCATCCAAAATCGCATCGACTAGGACTTTGATAGCGTTGAATGCTTGAGTAATGATGGTCACAGAAAGTCTGGTCTGATTTCTGGGATCTGGAAATTAAAAGGTACCTCAATAATTTAGACAATTTTCAAGTGCTAATTGACGCGCGATATTCTAGATGGGCACAATCGTTTTCAACTCACGTCCGGCTGCCTGTCCTCTTGTTCGCGAATCGGCTATCATTTCGGATTTTATTGGGTTGACAATATCTGAAATTGGAATACAGAGGTTATGATCAAGTCGTCTTCGACTCTCACTCAGTTCTAACAACAGCTGGATGAAAATCAAGCTATAGGCTTAAGATGTATTTTTCGAATGAGTGTCACTTACCCGCGAATCCGGCAGCCATTGCTGGTTTGGTTCCTGAAAATAAAATAGGCGTATCATGACAGAGTGGAAATTCACCAATTGACGCACGATATAATGGCAAAAAGTGAGAAAAAATAATGAAATAATAAGAATCAAAATAGAGAATCTCGGTAAATTAAAACAATTTCTCGACTTCACCCTGATATGTGAAGCGAACGGTAGATCATAAAAACATTTTTAAAGGTAAAAGTCGTGAGAAGGTATACATTTGACTCAATCGGATTTGCCTCAGACAATATTATACACATAATTATTCTACACGGCTTTATTATGCACGGCGTTATTTTACACAACATTATTTGACACAGATTTTATTGAGCACGTTTCGACTTAGCGCGAAATTTGTAAGTGTCTATTTTCTCGCTGCGCTATTATACACAGTTTTTTTCGTACACGGATGTATTTTGCACGGATTTTACTTTACACATTTTTTTGAAATCGAGATAAAAATATATTTCCACACAGTTTTTATTCTGCACGGCATTATTATGCACGAGCATTATTCTACACGACATTATCAAGCACGAGTTTTATTCTACACGGAGGTATTATGCACGGGTTTTATTCTACACGCGGCGTTATTGTGCACTAATTTGATTTTACATGACATTTGCCGATGTACGCCTTCGGTTTCACAATTCCTGCAGAATTCTTGATATTCGTCACTGTCAATCATTGGAATATTCGGGGGAAAAAAAACATTGAAATGAATAGGCCAATGGCCTTGCTGTTGGATGAATACTTGTGAATGATGTTCAACTGTTGCTGACAGTAATTGAACTCTTTGAAATTGGGGGAACGGGGAGGAAAGGTAAGTGAACAAAAAATGCATCCACTTCAATTCCTTTCCAGAACACCGTCTGCGTTGTATCATGTAAAATCAAATTAGTGCACAATACCTCCGTGTAGAATAAAACTCGTGCTTGATAATGTCGTGTAGAATAATGCTCGTGCATAATAATGCCGTGCAGAATAAAAACTGTGTGGAAATATATTTTTATCTCGATTTCACAAAAACGTGTAGGTAAAGTAAAATCGGTGCAAAATACATCCGTGTACGAAAAAAACTGTGTATAATAGCGCAGCGAGAAAAGAGACACTTACAAATTTCGCGCTAAGTCGAAACGTGCTCAATAAAATCTGTGTAAAATAATTTTGTGTAAAATAACGCCGTGCATAATAAAGCCGTGTAGAATAATTTTGTGTGTAATATTGTCTGAGGCAAATCCAGTTTGAGTCAAATCGGACTTCTCCCAAAGTCGTCTTCAACTGACCTCCTTGATTCGTTAGGATAGAAGCTACAGCGTGTGAGAGAAAGTTTCCGGCTCTCGTCAAAATATCTGAAATAGAAATAGAGAGGTCCTGAATATCAAACGGAATGATTTTCCAGAATACGGAGACAAAGATAATTCGAGCGTTTTGGTAGACGTATAAATTGGTCAAGTAAGTGTATCCACTCATCACTTACCAGCGTACTCGTTGGTCATCTGAGAACCGCTATCTGCAAAATAAAATAGGTTCGTCATGACACTATTGTACTTTGTCAATATTTGACGCATGTCTTAGTAGTTATGAATTGAATATCTTCATTGGGTGACATTGTTTTGAACTTACTGAGGGACATCCGTTTAACATCATCCGCAAGTAATGCCAGTCGGCTTTTGACATTGCTAATGTCATCTGAAATTTAAGTAAAACGGACTGTGATTAAGTCGTCATTCCGCGGTGCTCGACTCGCTTGAGCTAAATTTGAACAACAAGTGAATATCTGTCATTATCGAAAATCTCTGTATCTTTAACTTACCGTTGATTCTGGCACGCTCGGCTGAGTTGGCTCCTGAAACAAAAATCAGGGTATCATGACAATACTTGATGAATCGAGTGGAACCTGACATGTTGAAAGTGGTTTGAACATTCCGTGTAGCATATTAAAATGTAGAGAATAAAATGGTTCCAAACAAAGAGCATAACGTTCAAAAAACACATTTTATCTATATCGTGATGACGCATAGTTTTTATTTTTAACGATTCAATGAATCTGATCACCTGCAGAACATACGTGCTGCAAAATGTTAAGTGTGCTGTTAAATATTTCGTGACACAACACTTCAAAAGTTGATTGCTCTTGATATACATAAGTTCGACGAATGGTCGATTTTCCACTTCAGTACCATGTTACGGTTTTAAATTTACTTCCTGTGATACTAAAATGTAGGCATAACAAAATAAGTATGCTGTTAAATATTTCGAGACGCAATACTTGAAAAATTGATTACTTTCGATATAGGGTAATTCCGGGAGAGATGAACCACTGGGAGAGATGGCCGAAATTCGATATTTGATAAACTATTGGTCATGTAGTGGCACTGATTTTTTAAATTGTTGTTTGTATCCAAAATAACAAAAGGAATGCAAAAACGCACGAAAAAATGAATTCGTTTTCACGATAATTGGCCTTAACTGATCAGAACTCGAAATATTTTAGCTACTGTAACTTTGGCTATTATTCATGCATAATGCCCAACTATTTATCAATGTGCAAAGTGGACTAAGAGCATGGGTACATTCTTGTAAATAGTTGAAGTTTATGTACCATCAAAATTGGCTCCAGTATACATACGGGAACGGAAGTAACTGCAAAAAGGCCATCTCACCCCCAATCGGGAGAGATGCCCCAGATATATAAACAATTGAAAAACACTGGATTTTTAGCTTAGGTGCCCATTCGCCTGAGTCTACAAACGGTGGCATTGGTCTAGAGAGGATCAATTCAAGTGATTGTCTTGAGCACTCTGTCAAAATAGAAAAAAATGAACAAAGTCCGTATATGTACAATATTAGATGATTGAATGTGTGAGAATTTAAAAAGCGTGGCGCAAAAGCCAAGGCACGTCAATTCGAGCGTCAATGAAACGATTTTCCATTTGACCGAATCCATCTCAAATCGGGCAGGCAAGGCTAAAATGGAAATCGTGATTTCACGGAATTTTTTCAAATTGAAATATGTTGTTGTTCGACGAAAAAAAAGTGACCCGTATTTTTTTGTTTTGGAAAAAAAAATCTTGCTACGAAGTTACGGCTATTTGAACATTTAATCGTGCGCTACCAAAGTTCTTGGAAAGGGAACACTTTTTTTTTTAATAACGCTATATCTGCGGAACGGATGATCGCAAATACTTCATCTTGGTCTCATTTTGTAGGGTTTTTCGCACTCTTTTGGAATTCGAAGAAAAATTTGAGGATTTTTGAAAATTGACGGAATGACGTTCATTTTTCGAAAATTAGGAAAACCCGTTTTTCTCGAAAAGTGATTTTTTTATTTTCTCAAAAATTTTACACAATATGTGGGGTAATACGACGGATATATCCTATGAGTTTCATCGATGCTAAAACACTGCTTCATATCGAGAAAAAAAAATTTCGTGCGTCACTGAAATTCGTCAATTCCTGTGCTGGTGTCTACTTTGTGAGCGTCGTTGAGATGTGTATAGATTTTTCGATCCAAATAATATTACCGAAACTTGATACATACGTACCTGAGGGAGTACATGGCCAAATACCGTATGATGTATAAGACTACCACGAAAAAAATACAAAATTTACAATCAGGGATTTATTGTAGTAATAACAATATCGTACAATAATAATATGATCATAACTACATAATATTAAATACTATATCTATAAAAAATATAATATAATAGTATAAAATCTACAGATCTTGCATGCAACGCAAGCAGCTGATGCATTGAAAATGTCCTTCGTTATCTTAGTTTTCGTGCATTTTTTCATCTGAATCTCTGAATTTACATGCTGCGCTATTATTATTGCCATCTATGATTACAGTACGAATCATCATTTGCACCGTGAAATCTACATTACCGAAATGTCCCTCGTTCTATTGTTTTTGTTCTTTTATTATTTATTTCTTCAACTTTTCATTACGCACTTCCGTTGCATTGCTTCCATTGCATCGCTTCCGTTGCATCATTTCAAGATTTGATCCCACAGATCTCACTACTGACCCGAAAACGGAAGCATTTTCAATGCTAATAATAAGATAATGATAAAATCTACAGACCTTGTGTGTAATGCAAGCCTCTGAAGGCATTGAAAATGTCACCTGTTCTCTCGTTCTTAGTGCATTTTGTTTTGATATATTTGTATCTGTCGCATTTTGATTTGAATTCTCTTAAAATAAAGTTTAAACAAAATCTAATCCTGACAGATCGATGATCGGTAACAATCTGATAGATTAACCATACATTTGCATCGGTCACAATCTGACACATCGATCATCCATAATCTTTTTCCATTTTTCTTCTTTTTTCATCTTTTGTCTTTTGCAAACTTTTTTCATCCGCATTGTTGTTACTTTCGTTTTGCACGCATTTCTGTCCCGTTCACATTTTTGTTGCATTTTAACATTTGATCCCCTATACCTCACTGTATACCATACCACGAAAATAGAAGCATACTCAACAATATTATTATACGATATTGTTATTACTACAATAAATCCCTGATTTTTAATTTTGTATTTTTTTCGTGATAGTCTTTATTAGCAGATCAATATTCGGTCTACGATGTTATACATCATACGGCATTTGGTCATTTACTCCCTCAGGTACGTATGTATCAAGTTTTAGTGATATTGATTGGATCGAAAAATCTGTACACATCTCAAAGAAACCCACAAAGTCGACACCAGCACAGGAATTGACGAATTTCGGTGACGCACGAAATATTTTTTCTCGATATGAAGCAGTGTTTTAGCATCGATGAAACTTCGAGGATATATCCGTCATATCACCCCACATATTGTGTGAAATTTTTGAGAAAATAAAAAAATCACTTTTCGAGAAAATCGGGTTTCCCTAATTTTCAAAAAATGCACGTCATTCCGTCAATTTTCAAAAATCCTCAAATTTTTCTTCGAATTCCAGAAGAGTGCGAAAAACCCTACAAAATGAGACCAAGATGAAGTATTTGCGATGATCCGTTCCGCAGATATAGCGTTATTAAGAAAAAAAGTGTTCCGCTTTCAAGAACTTTGGTAGCGCACGATTAAATGTTCAAATAGCCGTAACTTCGTAGCAAGATTTTTTTTCCGAAACAAAAAAATACTGGTCGCTTTTTTTTCATCAAACAACAACATATTTCAATTTGAAAAAATTCCGTGACATCACGATTTCCAGCCTGCCCGATTTGAAATGGATTCGGTCATTTATAGAATGTTCAATTACTTGAGCAGATCATCTTTTCCGCGTTGGGCATCTCACCCACACCCCCCGGGGCATCTCACCCATACCCCTAGGGTGAGATGGCCGACAAAAGCATGTTCGGAAATCGTGTTTTTCAACAGGATTAAGATGAAAAAAAAATTAAGTTTTTGTGTTTAACTATTACCAAGGCTTCATACAGTAACTTCGTGGAAGAGAAATTTTTTTTTATCAAATACGTAATTAGTTAAAAAATCATTTCCCTTACGTGGTTCATCTCTCCCGGAATTACCCTACGTCCATGAGTTCCAGTTTGGCTGTTGGAATTGAAATCAATAATTCAAATATTCTCAGTTTGAATATTGTATCCTTGTTGTATCGAGAATATTTTACTCCTTGGTGCAAAATAGTATATTATGCTACAAGGGAGGAAAGAGCGCGATTTTCGCCGAGTGCGAGGTTTGCTGCCCGAGGCACGAGCGAAGCGAGTGCAGCGAGGGCAGCACGAACACGAGGTGAAAATTGCGCTCCTCCCGTGTGGCATATTATGCTATTTTTCACCCGACTTCGATAAAATGACCTTATTCCGTCGCTGTAACGCGAGTGGAAAGTAGGTAGTCAATTTTTGACCAGAAGGAAGAGAAGTGATTAACCGGGCAGAAATAGTACATTGTGTATCAAGGGCGCAAAACACTATTTTTCGAGTGTGAAATTTGCAGTACGAGCCGAAGGCGAGTGTACTGCAATCACACTCGTCAAAATAGCCTTGCGCCCGTGTTGCACACGATTTTTTTCTCAACACCTGGTCTGCAAAAATGCCTCTTTTCAGACCGAGTGAGCGGGCGCAAAACGGAACTTTGCGCCCGAGGGCAGGAAAAGAGTCGTTTGCGCCCGCTTTAGCGCGCTCCGCTTATAAAGCCTCAGTTCGCCGTTTCGCCTATAGTTTTATATGGGCGATCGGCGAACTGAGGCTTTATAAGCGGGAGCGCGAGCTACGGTCTTATAAGCGCTACTTCTGAGATAGGGCGATATAAGCGAGCTTCGCGAGCTAAGGCTTTATTCTTAGGAGCAGTCGACATGTGTGTCTGCATGAATCTATACTTCCTGTTTCGACAGTGAACTTTCTACGGTTTGTTTTTCGCGTTTACGAGGAAGGTATGACTATTTTCCTCCTAAAAATGGACCATCAATCACCGACAAACGATTCCACGGTGATTTGCATCAATAAATTCATTTTTATCGAGGGGCCGAGAAAAAAAAATTCCCTAGGAAATTTTATTAATCGATTTATTAATTAACGCATCACTGACAAACGTCCGGATTAGTCCATCATTCACCAACAAATGACCGACAAACGATTAAAATCATAATTCATCCAATCGGGGCAGGTGAGGGGCTAACTATAGGGAGTTCCTTTTAGCGGGGGTTCTTTGTCTTCAGTTTACAATTCCTTTAGCCGTCATTGGATCGATTACCTGGATAACATATGTCCACCCTTCTTCCTTTCTTGACCATTTCGATTATTATTGTAGCCCAAAACCCTAATTTCAATGGTTTATGATCTTAATTATACCTATCATTTCAAATCTTCCCGCCAGTGGTAATCGATCTGAGACATACATGCGTCGATTGGGAACAGTGGCTGCGAAACAAGAATGCAACCGATTCGCATCCAACTTCACGATCCAATCCGTTACTTGGGGGAATTCCATGCCAGTGCTGCCAGATTAGGGGATTTCCCCCTAGATTCAGGGGAATTTCATCACGTTTAGGGGACAAACAGGGGAAAGAATTGTTCAGGGGATTTTCTGGGGGATTTCAATATTCCGAGAATTGTGCTTTTTCATCGCCTTTGAACTGAAAAACTCATCCTCAAACACACCAATTTCGACTATACCATAACGAATCAGTCATTCTGTAGGAATTTATAAAATTTTATCTGGTCGTACGAGTACTTTAGATCTCGAGGAGGTTGTCTAGGGGATTTTTAGGGGGAATTGAGATGAGTTCAGAGGATTATCACTTTGTCCATCTGGCAACACTGTTCCATGCGGTCATAGGGGAATACTCTGCTTGTGTTTACGTCAATCTCTACTCCAAACCGTAACAATAAGACGTATATTCGAAAAATGGTTAACTCCCAACGACCGGAAGCTGACCGGCTCATTCGGCAGTGAAATAAAGGTAATTCGCTTCACCAGATCGGAATTCTACCGCAAAACAAAACCGTCAAACAGGATTAAAACAGTCATGTTTTCAAGATGAATGATTCTAACCACACCGTATGTATAGTCTCACTACTTCTTTGATATCTACGGTGACAGACTGAAAAAAAACTGTCAATATAAATTCTTTTCATACTAAAAATGATCTCGTCAAAATCGTTTATCCCCCATATTTCACGGATTTTCAGTCTTCTAATGCCGTGAGAAAGCCGACGGGTCCCAGAAGCCGCCCTTCGATTCACCCCTCAAATCCACAGTCCACGATGCCCAGGAAGAAGGATCCCACGACGCCCAACAGCAGCTCCCGCAACACGTCGCAGAGATCGCCGGCGCCGAGCTCCCCGGCGTCTCCGAGGAGCGAATCGGCGCTACGAGACCGTAACCAGGTTTACCCAGACCTCAGCGACGTCACGTTCGACGAGGACGAGGAAGGAGAGGAATCTTACTCCTCGAGCCCCAAGTCGTCCGATCGTAGATCCAGGAGCGACACTAGATCCGATTTCTCAGAGTCAAACGAGAGTCTCAACCAGTCGGAAAGATTCAATGAATCTACGAGATCTAGAAACACGCCTAAGAAGCCGCCGCGATCATCTAGTACCCAGAATTCTGATAACTGCGTGATAATGATTGGCTTATTTTTTTTGCTCCTTGCAGCGTTGTATTATTTTTTTATGCCGGAGAATAGCGGCGAGGTGAAAGAAAGCGGTCAAGCGGATGAGAGCGAAGCTGTCGTGACGCTGCTGAGAACTAAAATGACGAGATTGAAAAGCCTCTTCCCTTCTCAGGACGAGGGGATGTGGGGCGAGATCGCCTCTGGTATAGCGGGCGTTAAGACAAAGGCGCACAGTCCGGCGGTATTCCTGCTGCTGGCTGTTCACAACGAGACGACGACATGTCTGGCTAAGAAAGTAGCAGAGGTTGCTAAAGCTGCTCTGAACGGAATCGGCGACGTTGTTCTGACCCCAAATATGCTTGAGAATGACATCGGCAAGGTTTTCGAGGTGATGGAGGATAGGATAAAGCGGAGCAAAGCTGTGGTGGGTTTCAATGAGGAATAATCGCTTTTACATGAGGCTCCGCGATTTTTTACTCTCGTTTTTTTATTTCCAGGTCGTATTGGACCTTTTGAGTCTCCAGGCAGAGGCGATGAAGGCTTTCCACGATATATGCGATCAGTACAATCCGCTGGTCGACGAGGCTGTTTATCTGTACACGATGAGGTCCGGAGGAGTGGAGGCAGAATCGAAGAATTTGATGAAACTTGCCGAGCAGGAACTCAGGAACAGTTTTTCGAAAGTAATCAAGGAAGATACCTTGACGGCGTTGATTACTAGGATAACCAACGGCGCTGTATTTGCGATAAGAGCAGAAGAGAGAATACCCTGTGCCGAATAACATACAATTTTTTAATATCGCACCCTGAAGTTCGGTTTAATTGAATTTAACTTTTTAAAGTATTGTAATATGTGAATGCAGAATTAGATTAAGATTATTTTCAAACGCGTTTTGTATATTTGATAATAGGTGTTTGTTATGGATGATTATTATTATTCATGTGATCGATAACGACTAATTGTTAGGAACTTAGAGTTTAGTATTTAATCGATTTCTTTTAATGATCTTCGCGCGATCGATGTTTCTTGTATAATAATATCTGTATTTGTTATTCATGTACGATGCGCGAAATAAGTTAAATATTTTGAGGAAAGGGAGACGATCGTGTTTCTATTGATCGGGGTTCTGAAGGCTGGTGCCTAAAGTAGACTCTTGATAATTGTAAAATTGCCTAATCTATATAAAAATTAACTACTTAAAAATTATAAATCGTTTCTTTTTCAACTTCGCTTCTCTGTTTTCAGAGGAAAAAATGAAGTTATTGTAATCTTTTAATTCTGATAAAAATTGGTACTCGAAGGATTTTTTGGGTCACTTATTTCCCTTCTTATCTCGAGGAAATAGGTAATTATCTTCGTCGTTTATTATCATCAACTTTATTTTTATTTTATGCCAAATAATCATACACATTAAAAACACAATGTATAAAGTTAATTAATCTCTGAATATTATATACACCATGAAAAAAAAAAGATTCATCGATAAATTTATCATCTTTTTTTTTGTATGGTGTAAATAGACAAAGCGGAGATATATTTACTTTTGATTTGTGTTTCTTCTCAAATTCTGTTTGTTTGCTTCATTTCCTCTATTTTTTATAAAGCAGATTCTATTTAATTGTTTAACCAAACGAAATCCTTTCTTTTTTTTCTCTACTATGTAAATAAATTGAGAATGAATAATAATATTATTTTTCAATTTTACATTTTTTGTGGTAGTATATATATAATATGTACTATTTTTCTCACTAGTTTATTATTTTATTTCTTTTTTCTATGGTTTCTTTTTTAAACTTTTTTACCTTTTTAAACTTGGAATATAGTAAAGTTAAGTAAATTAAAAGTAAAATAATATGTAAAATAACGTTCTCTACGTACGTGTGTTTGTTGTCTGTTTGCGAATGTGTGTGTGTGTGTGTGTGTGTATGATATTTTTCATAATCATTGAGTTGGCATTGTGGCGTAGCAGTCAGCAGTCCTTGTACTGTTTCACATAACGTCACGAATCACATACTTTTTTTTTTCTATCATCATTATTATCATTAATCAATCCCGCTGCCAATTAGTAATAAATAAATTGCCCTGAAAATTCTATAGTTTCAAAATTATAATAATACGGAGTTGATCTAACAATCGATCAAATTGAATTAAATATCTCTTACATTCCGGAAAAAAATTGATGAAACAAAATATTCTAGGATTTTGGCTAATCTAAATTCAGTTCTCAAAAGATTAGAATTTAAATAAAAAAAAAAGGTCGTGCAGGATAAGACTCATCAAAAATTGGCAAGGGGTACTCAAAGCCGTGGCGCGGATCGGCCGATGAATTAAATTTGTTCATAAAACCCAGAAGCCGAAGAGCGTTACAGCAAAGAGTAAATTAGACAACGATTTTAAGTTTGTCGTAATGATCGAAGTCGGTAACTAAAAGTAGGTAGTATATATAGTAGTTTTGTATAATATAGTATGGTATCGTCGAAACCTAAATAATAAATACATTTTATACAGTCACAGACCATTTATACAGAATGTCCGAAATTTAAACCGTTGTGTATTACAACAACAGGCCGATTCCTCATCTGTTAGTCAATATACGGAATTTTATTCCATTATTACCGTTTTTTATTTTTCTCATCTGCGATAGAAATACTTCTTTTTTTTTTCTTTCTCGCACATGCAGTATTCTTTTCTTCACCTGATACTATATTGCTACGAATGTATACCCAATTTCAAGTTACATAGTTGCCCAGTTTTGATAAATAAATTTTTCGCTTCTTGAAGCTCCTTCGAAGGCGATAGTCAACTTTAACTATATTGCACAAAATTATTCGGACGTATCGCCTCGTCTGACAAACTGATTCGATTTGTAATTTACACAGCAAAGATTATCGTGCGGAGGCGAAACTAGAGATGATAAATTTAATAACGCGATAGGAATCTTCTTGATATATATATATATTTTTTTCTCACTTTCGGTAACTTTGTATTTCTGAACCGTCTTCGAGGTCAATCTGTATATAACGGCCTTATAATTACAAGATACGTATTTACAGTAAAAAACTTTAAATTGGTCATGATCCTATCTAGTGTAATAAAGAGTTTAGTACCGCGTTGCGTAAGGTTGTCTGTATATTTGCTACGTAGTCGCGTACTTTCAGTCGTTTCAGTACCTCGCAGTTTTTTTTTTTTTTTCTTAATTTGCAAGTATCCGTAATTCTCAGTCAGTCGAACGTCGAGCGTCGAGCGGGGCTCATTATTTATGCCTCCAGTGATAGTTTTCCATTTTTTTTTTTTTTTTTTTTGCATTTTTAGTGGTAGTATATGTTTTTTTTTTCTCTTATCAATGATTATTATTTTTAGTAGTTTATTACTTTATAATACTACTTAAGATTAGGATGTTTATTAATCGTTTCATTTTGACCCTTCACTTCTTTTTTTTTCTTTCGAACTAAATGAAATAGAGAAATATCATTATAATGCGGACGAAACAAATTATAGTTTAATTTGTTAATACAATATCAGCGGAATTTTAATTTCTCTCATACGAGAATGTCAAGCCTCAATTTATATGGTGGGTATATATAATTATATATACATACAACGTATAATTGTAAATCATACAATACGAATATAAGCTTTCTTCGTTGTCTCTAATAAAAAGTAATGCGCGTTAACTGTATAACTGTCCCTCTCGTGTGTATCGTACCAATAAACCAAGTTCTATATTTCCGTTACTGTTAATAAGCGGCGACGAAATTCGAATAAAAATCATATCTATGAATATATTAAAGCGACAAATATGCGTGTGAATTTGAATAATTTTAGAAACAAGAAATCGAATTTCGGCGTCGAGTTTTAAATTGCTGCAACCACGATGACCTTCGAGATTAGAACTGAAAACCCTGTACAGGTAACTGCGACGAGTCTGGAGCTGTGAACTGAAACTGTTGACCCTGCGAATCAACCTGAGGAGCGATTCTAACGTCGTCTTCCTCAGAGCCGAAGTAACGTTCTATTATATCAAAAGCTTTCTGATATATGTCCATGTTCTGGTGAGACTGGAGAAATTCGATCTTGTCAAGACCTGGAAGAGAAATATCGATCAGTAATTTTTACCTCAGGAGATAAGACCTTGTTTTATCTTACCGTAACATTCCTCGATCAGTACGGCGTAAGGATTGATTCCGTTGTGCGTGCTGGCGTCCTGTTCTCCCAATCTTAGTATATTTTCCAAGCCGTTGAGGGCGACTTGGACTATCTTGGCATCCATAACGGTAAGAAGATCGCAAAGCGGAGGAATGCAGCCTTGGGAAGCCAAGTATCGAATCTGTTCCGCCGTACCGCCGCTAGTCGCGTTAGTTATTGCCCAGGCAGCTTCCTTGCGGGTTTTGAACTCTGCTTTTCCGAGGATATCGATCAGCACTGGGAATATGTCGGCTTCGATTACAGCCTGAAATGTAGGATAAGAGTTCAGTCGATCGATTATTCAACAAATTTTATGTAAACTAGAGCAGGGTGTCTAGGACGTATGGTATATCGAATTCTCTGACATTTCACGGTTTTCTAGTTGAAAATTTCAACGTTTCTACGAATTTCCAACCTAATTTAACCGAGCAAAACAATTTTTGGACGCGAATTTTTCGTAACTTGAACAAAAAAAAGTTGTAACAAAATAAAATTGTAATCTTTCTTGTTTTACACAAACTCGATTACCAAATGTTCATTAATTATCGCGATTCCAATTAACGATGATTTAAGGACCGTTAAATTTTGAAAATTCGCCATTTTTTATTCAAAGCAGGCTATTAAATTTTGAATCGAAATTTTGATTCAAGCTTAAAGTCGACTTTGATCAATTTCCAAAGATACAAATAAACATTTCAATTTAAAGAAACTAAGGTAACTTCAGGATTACAAGCTGTGGGTGAAAAATTGAAAAATTCCAGGATATTAGCCCGAATTCCTCGACGATTCCTAGTTTCGCAGATTTCCCTGAGACCTAGACACCCTGCGGAGGGTTTGCTGATCGAATAGTGACCTGAATCTGTTGACGATTGCCGGCAGTGATATTTGAAACGGTCCAGCAGGCTTCTTTGCGAACAGTTTCACGCGGTGAACTCAGTAGATGCAATAGGCAGGGTAGTGCTGAGCAATTGAGCACTACTTGAGTTTGTACGTCGTCCCCAGTTACGATATTACCGACCGCTCGCAGGGCGGCGCTGACGACGTTATGTTGTTCATGCCTGTGAGTAATTGAACCAATAAACATTAGTTTTGTTCTCATAACGAGCGATTCCGAGTTCTTAAATCTTCATGAAAACCAACATGAGGAGCTCGACCAGACGTCTGCAGACCCCGGCGTCGATGACCGCCTGTATCTTATCGTTGGGACCGTCGCTGAGGTAGGAAAGAGCCCAACAGGCATCGGCCAGGACATCGTGATCTCCGTGAAACAGGAGCCTCGCGAGGACCGGGAGGCACGGAGCGACCTTTGGGAACGCCGGTGCGGGGTTTTTACCCCTGCACAAATTCGACAGCGCCCAAACCGCGTTGCGGGTCATCGATAGCCGAGTGACTTTCGAGAGGAGTCTGAAAATTGACCAATTAAATTTAGCCGAATTCGAGGACCCCGGTAGTTGATGAATCAGAACCGAAACTAACTGCAGAAGTGGGACGAGGATGCCGCTGGCAAGCACGTGATCCCGGCACTCGGGACTATCGCCCGCGATGTTTCCCAATGCCCAAACGGCCTGTTCCTGTACATCCTCGTAGTCTGATCCGAGAAGTTTGATGAAAGTGGGCACCGCCCCTGTTTCTATCACCATTCGAGTCTGTTGAGAAGTCCCGCTGGCTATGTTCGTCAGCGCCCACGCAGCTTCGAACTGAAACGTTTCATAGTCAGTATCGTGTGCACCGATCGAAGACCCAGGGCTCGTAGCGATAGAGAGGCACAAAATAAGTGAGAAAAGCGACTCGCTATCGCGCTGCGGACTGCATCCTCACCTGAAGGGTCGCGTTTGTATCATTCTGAAGGAATTCGACGAATCTCGGAACAATACCGGTCTGTATAACTTCGTCTATGGGTGGATTAGGCTCCCTGGATAAAAGTTTTCTGAATTTCTGCGTAGCCATTAACTGCTCCTCGACATTGGCGCTGTACAACGCCTCTATCATCTCCGGCGTTATCACCGGGGATTGCTGCGGTCGAAAAGAATGTTAGTTAACGTTTGAAACGATAAATGTACATTCTTCAGTTTCAACGTCTACGAGGCGATGAATATTACCGGCAGAGGAGCAGGAACGGAATACTCGTCTGTAACCGATACCGAATCCTCGTCGGTAACGATGTTGGGTACGTTGCGTCGCTTCGATAACTGCTGTTCTCGTTTCTGTTTACGGAGCTGAACGCCCTCCTCTTCCCTCCTGCGTCTCAATTCCTGGGAATCGAGACCCACGTTTTTGTAACGGTACTTGTGCGTTGGACCGGTAGACATCTGAAATAGCGATAATTGATCAGTAAATCGGTCTTAACGGAGGATTTGAAGATAATTAATTGCCGTGTTTTTTTATTTTCAAAGAATATCGCGATACATAGGATCAGTGATGTGTATCTAGGATCTAAATATACGCATCGAGATGGCGGGTATGATTGATATTACGTATAGACTCAGATCGAGGCCGATTATGAGTTATAGGACAGAATTTTAACGCTATTTTAAGACCACTCGGTAAAATATCGTATTTGACCCGAGGTGTGCGATAGTTATATACGGATTGTGGAACCGCGCGACCGCGATATGAAATACATCTCGATGTCCTAATCCACGCCAGGCCTCGACTGTAGCCCCGCATTTATATCGTTGAATCATAAATTGTTATATTCCGATAATAATGATGCAAATAATGCGGTGCAGCTACGGTTGGAATTTCTTATCGAATTTTCTCGACTATTTTTTTCCATCCTCGAATTAAGCGCCGTAATGGATGGATGTTGGTTAAAAAAGTGACAAACTTATTATGATCGCAATACTCACGATGTGTTTAATCGGGTTTCCGTATCGTCGTTAAAATTCTATCCCTTGATCATAAGAATAGTAAGAATCCTTCGTTTTTCGTCTCGCTCTCGATTTTTCGGTATTCACGACTCCCTCGACTCCAGCCGATCCAATTTTCTCAATTCTCTTCTCGATAATATTTCTCGGTATTAGTCCAAAGCTGCGCGAACGGCGGTGCTAACGAGGAGCCTGTGCGACTACCCTGCCGCAATGAATCACGGGTTTGATTCAACACGCCGCCGATGGCCGACTGTGGTTCAAACCAGTGTTTCGCAACCCGAGGTTCAACCCACCATCTTCGATGCCTGGTAGAAATTAATCTCTCTCTTTGTTATACGACACGAATCAACGATGCGGGCTGTTAAATATGACCTAACTGGACGAATAAGGATAAAGGATATCAAAAGCACGTTGAGCAAGCGCAAAAACAAAAGAGACGCGATTATAGGGATGGGCGATACTTTTCGATTAATCGAGTGTGTCGATATCTTTCTCTAACTAATCGATTACCTTTTGTCGATGCTTCATTATTCGATTTATCGATATCCGGGAAAATTCGATTTTTATGTTTTGGTGTATATTTGAAGAAAAAAATGGCTTATAAAAATCAACAGGGTTTTTAATTCCTCATTTATATTCTGTTGTATCCTGTAATCTCCCGGTAGGTGGATTAACGTCGCGCGCCGCCATATTGATCTGAGCGGAGCAAACGAGGGAGGGAATATTTGAAATAGCTTTAAGATTATAGTTGAGAATATTGTTTCATAGATATAAGACGCACGGTCACCCAAGATAGAAATAAGCCAGAGTAAAGGCAGGAGGTCATAAATATTGTAAGAGAAAAACCTCGAGAAAAACTCTTGAAGTAGGATTTCATTTTTACTGCTTGCACATGTGCGGAAGGTTCTGGTCATTGTCAGGACGTTACAGGAATTGTGAAAGTCGTAGGAATTTAAGGAAAGGCATCTCAAGAGGTTGCCCTTTGTTATAGAAGCCCGTCGCTTCTTTCCCACGCACATGTGCTCGGACCCTTCTGGCGCCGAGCTCTTCCGCGTTCCCGGCGGTGTACGCGGCTCCCACCCCACTACCCCCAAGAAGGGAGGAAGAGGAGAGTCAGTTGAGGGCGGTCAGTAGGAGGATTTTTCAGGGAAACTGACCCCCTAATTGGCTGTAAATAATTTCACGGGGCCGAGCCGTCCACGCACCTGGGTCGCGTCGGGAGAGATTCGGAAAAGGAACGCGCACTCTTATTCCAGACTTAAACGGAAGAAGACCTTTTCATTTTTATCATACATCTCAGAAAGTTCGCTTTTGTATATTTGTTCTGAACTCATTTAAAATATATCAGAGTCATCAGTTTAAACGTAAAACTTTATTCTTTCACCTTTATTTATCCTTCACTGATTTGAATTCTCCCGCGCATTTGGAGCTGATCGCTTCAGCGGTCCTACGGACAGAGACGGACCCGCAGAGAACTTCAGATATACAACACCAGCCAATCAGATCATAGCGCCTAACTTCAGAGCGGTGCTATTCGACATCTGATTGGCACATCATTATGATGAAAATCAATTTGATTCCAACGCGAATACGCCTCAAAACGACATTGACGCGCGGGAGATTTAAATAGTAATTCTCTTATTTAATAGTTAAATCGATTATAAGGGAAAATAATCGATGCTTCCAATTAATCGATTATAATTAATTAATCGGAGAATAATAGTCGATGCTTCGATTAATCGATTATTTTTAGCCATTCCTACGAAAAACAAAAGAGACGCGAATACACGACACCGTTGGCCGTCGATCGATCTATCGATCGGCGCTTCCGTCGTTCGATACTCGAACTAATCGACGACTGCGTATCGATTGTCTAGCGAGCTGCGATATAAGATCGAATGCTTCTGCTCGTCGATCGTTCGCGATGGCTTCGAACATGGATTGCGGCGATTTTTTAGAATTCCAGGTAATTTATTTTCGTAAATAATCATTAAAACGCTGTCTGCGATCAATTTCAACGTTTAAAAATAGAATTATGCGCGCTTCTTAGAAGACATAACCTCTCTGCGGAGCAGAGTCTTTTTTACCGGTCAATTTTCACCGTAACCTCAAAACCTGATATCGGTAACGATAGAATTTACTGTATTCTGTGTTGATGAGCTGCTTCTGCATCGAGCGATTGACTCCGATTTTTCACCGATTCAAGGCGATTTTTACTCGTTTTTGACAAATTTTTAAACTATACATTCACATATACTCTCCAGTATTTCTGATTACATACAATTTCAGGACAATTTGAGGAAAATGCGTCTCCTGGATGACAAAATAATCTACGCCCTGAACACGTCGATACCTACCGAGTCGTTCAAGGGTCAAGTCGACGGAACGGCCAGATGCAAGGATCTGTTTAGCCAGATACAGACCGGACACGCTCAGCGGGCCGTGGCTCTTCAAAAGTGTATAAATTCGGCTAGAGACAGAGTAAAGAGTCTGAAAGAGCAGAGGGACTCGGGAAAGGAGGACCCCGAGGTTGTTAAATCGTTGAGAAAGGAGCAAAACAAGCTGAGGCTCCTTCAGACCGAGCTTAACGTCGAGGAAGTTGTTAAACAACAAACTGCCAAAGTCTATTCAGAGAGATGCCGGTCCTTCTTCAAACCCTCTAATCTAGACTGATGCAGATTTATATCATACGTACTTCCCTTTATCGAAATAAGTAGTTGTTTTATAAATATTTTATGTATATCGCAGCTCCGATGGGGTCGGTGAGAGTTAGCGACGATTGAGCCGAAATCATTTTAGCCAAGCCCCTGTGGTTTTTCTCCTTCCAATTGCATTGCCTGGGAGAGGAGAGATCAGACCAAGTTGATCATCGTAGTAAGAAGAAGACACTAGACTTTTCAGAGTTCAGTGAACAATGAACTATCGAAACAGTTGATTTATACGATCATCTTCACAGTTATGTGATGATAAAACTGTTTTTTTTTTCTCATTTAATTATAAATAATCATATTTTGTAAAGTTGTTGATTATAAACTCTGAAAGTAATGGCGATGTAAATAAACTATGCGGTCTATATTGATAAATAACGTATTTAGCTATTTTTCGGCCTTTTTTGCATAGAAATTGATAAATTTGAGTTTTTATCTCAATTGTTTACGCGAATAATTGGAATTCGAATTTTATAACAACATTGATAAACAATATATATTATTTTTCCTTATTTTCATTTCATATCTAATCACAAAAATAATTATTAGGTATTTACAAAAAACTTTCTCTTCTTTTTAGTTTCTAAATAAAGAATAAAATTACGTATATCTAGATAATACCACTACAGGCTATAATTATATCATCTATAAAATATCTCACAACGTTTTCGAATTCTTAAAAACAAAATATGAATCGATTAACTCGAAGAGGTGCTCTTAAAATACCTATAAATCGATTTCATTTGATGATTGCTATAAATGAAGTCTTTAAATTTGGGCTAGAGTCGATAATTCTACCAGGGAGATAATTGATAACATTCTAATTCAGCTATCTCTTCATTCCTTCTTCTTTTCAGCTTCTCTGGCTAAACTCGCCAGATAATCTTCCTTGATTTGGTTGTGCCAGTCTATGTTCATTTGCTCAATATTTTCCCCTTGCCGAGCCCTCCTCTTTCCCGACCAAACTGCTAATATGGTGCCTAACAAAGTCAACACCAACATCACGTTGGCAATTCTAATACGAAATCGGTTCTGCGTTCTATCAAATGCCTCGTACCTAATTAAATAGAAAAAAACAGTTAGATTATATCGTTTCTACAACAGATATCGCGGAAAATCTGGAACCAAATCCAAAATAAAATTGAAAGAAAAATTAACAATATTTGTATATTTGTAAGGAAAACTTTTGTTGTTGAAAATTTTAATTCTGAACTTGAATGTCAGGGAATTCGAAGAGTTAAAGCTTGTCTGTTCAGTTTCTCCAAACTTCAGAGGCTCTTAGGGCCTGCGTTGCATCGCAACGCGCAAATCTGTACTTTGCCGTCTCAATCAACCGAACAGAAAAGCTGTACAACGACGAACACAGAAGATAGGCTCACGTTATTTTCTCGGGTATATCCTCGACCGATTTGTACTTCTTCATCCACACCAGAACTTTCCTGTCCCATTTGTCCGGGGTCACCATTCTCGGTCCTGAAGATGAAATTATGTAATTTACTGCGTAAGAGGCAAAGATTCATGTTGCTTTTCTCTCACCGAAGACGGAGGGGTTGGCGGAGAACGGAGTAGGCGCAGGACCATCGGCCTTGGGACTCGTAGTCACTGGCTTCGAGTCTCTCAACGCAGGGTAGAAGGAGACCAGTCTGACCTGCTGCGCAGGTCTTGCGCTACTCAGCAATCGCAAAGCGTACATTTTTCTGAAAATTATTGTTTTCTGTCAATCGCAACGAGTCAATTGATGATTTGATCGCACTATTTCAGTGTCGTCGTTCTAGTATCAAAATTGCGTCACGTGATTAGTTATGATCGTTTTTATTCGACCTTCTAATAAACAGACGCGTCTAACCTGTCTGATAATCGGCGATAATTGAACTGTTGCGTTCTTGACAATTGGATTGAAGCCGCGGCTTCGAGATTGGATAACAATTTCGATTGTAACAATAACAACAATTTGACTCGACTCACGTGTATTAGCAGAATAACTGACAAATCCAGGGAACAATCGACCTTCACCTATTCCTGTGAAATCCACCAGTCAACTGTTTGAATCTGATACGTCAGAGGCGAACGGTATCGTCGTTGCTGCAAAAACTGGCCGCAATCCCCCCGCGGTATCTTATCGACTCGCGTGGGTTGATTTGATGCAACGAAATCCTGATGTTTGAACGAGTTTCTTCGATAGATTGAATAATCGCGCCTCGATAGCGTACGTGAGGGAGATTCCTCGAATCGTGGAATCGAGTCGATGTTTTTAGAACGCGACTAGGCGATTTGTAAATTACCCATAGGTCTATACTAGAAGAAAAACAAAACAAATCTCTTGCTATAGCGATAAACAAATGCCTATCGGGATGAGAATGCAGCGGATGCCCTAGACCGAAGCCACTCAAGGTGACTGACGAGACGACTAAGAGCGCAATGCAGCATCAGAGCCGTCTCGCGTTCATTATAAATGGTCGATCGCAGACTGCGAGTCATTATTTCAGAAGATAGAAAGTAACCACGGAGTATCGCGTGGATAACGTGACTGATCACACCACCCCGTTTTCGAAGGAGAACACTCGAAATAGTATTTTAGCTTGAAATATCACGTCGCCTCATGATCGTCACAACGAGCTTCAAATCATGACATTCATACTGCGATATATACCATTCGCAAAGTCACCGCGTAGCGATGTTTACGTAAATAAATGGTATATAAATATGGCAATGTTGTATTAGATTATATTTGGTCTGTTTATAAAGGGATTCTGTGAAATTGTTGTTATAATAACCAGTATGCGTGTGTTGTGTATGAATGTGTGTGTGAGTGAGGGCAGCGTGCCGGTAACAACGAGCCCAGCGGGGCGGACGAGAGATGGCGCTAGGGCGTCGGGTTCCCGAAGGAACGGCGGAACGCGTAGATACGGAACGGGATGAAAAAGCGCGGCAGGAGAGACGCGCGACAGAGAGTCGGACATTAGGTACGAGCGAAGTAAGTCGTGTCGAAGGAGAGAAAAACTGTGTCTAGCGAAGACGTGGAAAAAACGAGAAACGAAGGCATACGGCCGTGTATAGTGTACGAGAGCGAGTGAGAGCGGATGTTGTATGGGGAGCTGAAAAGACCTGGAAAGAACAATAAAGAACATACTTATACTTACCAGTGCGTGGCTAACTTACCTTCCCTACACACCCGTATTCTAACAATTCAGAAGTGGGATAAAAGATCCATCTAACCCTAAAGGACAAGTGTGTGAGTTGTGAAGAAGCTTACAAAAAACGTTGAGTGAAAAGGTTAAGACACGGTTGGAACAAAGACGCAGCGGCGTGGGTCGGCAGGATCGAGCGTGTTGAGACCTGTTCGAACGTGACGAGACCAGCGAGAACGTATCCAGACTTGATGGCCGAAGAACATGAACAATAATCATTCGGCAACGGACGCAGCGAACGCATTATTACAAATGGCAACGAATAATGCTCAACAGAATGATCCAGGAGTCGGGCCGGGACAAGACGGGGGTTTGCCACAGCAACCAAACGTGCAAAACCCGCAACCAAATGACGTGGGTCAACTTATAACGGCTATGACGGCGCTCATGCAACAGAACGCGCAGCTTATGCAGATGGTCAACCGAAATCCGCAGCAGGAGACAGTGCTCTACAACGTGCTACCAGACCTGTCTCATAATATTCAGGATTTTGACGGCTTGGCGGGCTCAGCGAGCGCAAAGGTCTGGCTCAAGCAGCTCGAGTCAACGGCCAATCTACATCGTTGGACGGAAGCTGTAGCGTTCGAGACGGCGCGAAGTCACCTTTCCAAGGCGGCGAAAAACTGGTACATCGCTAACATAGATACCATCATAGACTGGCAGACGTTTAGAAGGGCATTCACGGCTACGTTTCTAGTCGACAAAACTTTAACGGAAAAGTGGCAAGAGATGCAAAAAAGGTGTCAGGGTGCTACGGAAGATACGCGAGAGTATTTCTTTGACAAAGTGCGACTGTGTAAAGCCTTGAATTTCAGTCTCGAAGAGACAAAAACGCAGATTGCTACCGGATTATGGTCCCGAAACACAAGCATAGCAATCGTGTGTAAAAGTCATTTCGATCTGGACGACCTGCTACGCAGTATATGCGAGATCGAGGCATTGGACGCGGCTAGGAGTCAACGCATCGGCAAAAGTGTGAAGCAGGAGACCGCGAAGACACCTATGGACGATCGTCGGAAACTGGCAACGGAGAAATCTGCAGGGCAACAGTCGGCGCAGAAGTCAACGCAGCAGCCCAACACACCCCAACGCAGCGGTGGTAATGTAGGATTTAGTAGTTCGGGCGAGCGTGTTTGTTATCGTTGTAACGACAAAGGCCACATTGCTAAAGATTGTCCGGTCAAGCGAGAAATAAAATGTTACAATTGTAATGAAATAGGTCACTTATCGAGGGATTGTACGAAACCGAGGAAACCGGCAAACGCGTCTGTAAATATGATAGATCCGGGTATTCGAAACGGCGGTTCGAAATATAGAAAATCGGTAATAGTGGGAAACGTTGACGATATAGATGCGGTGATTGATACGGGCAGTTCGGATTGTACGATCAAGGCGTCGGTAATGCTGTTGCATAACTTCGCGTTCCTTCGTGCACCAAATGTGCTTTCGGGGTTTGGAAAATCGGGGAACGAGGTACAGTCGAGCTGTATAATCCAGGAAGGTCTAAAGGTAGATGATTGTTTCGCGGAAAATGTCATTTTCCGAGTGGTGCCTGATGACGTACAACCGTACGACGTCATTATTGGTCGAAATTTTACGGAGTTGCCGCATGTATCCTACTATAAGGTAGATGACCGTTTGGAGTTTCGTAACCGTGACGATTGCATATTTTCTACCAACCCTGTGGTGAATACGCGCGAGTCGTGGCGAGAGATCGCGGAAGCGGCGGAAACGATTGAATTGTCACCCGCATCGGTAAATTTTGTGCACGTTCACATAGGTGGTAACGAGCATATGCTGCCTTTTGAGAATAAAACCAAGAATCAAGTTGGGATTAAAAAGGGGGACAACCTTGACAAACTAATCATGTCGGTCGAAGGTAGCGTGCCTAAAATCAGACCAAGGGTCGAACCGATCACGGAAGAGGATGTTTATGTTGCGCCAAACGTCGGGGCGGAGGAAAAGGCACAACTGCTTGCGCTGCTTAACGATTATCGCGTATGTTCAGCAATGAATGACCATGAGTTAGGTCATTGTAGAGTAATCGAAATGGACATACAAGAAAAGCCTGGCAGTGAACCCGTTTTCTCCAAACCATACAAGGCGAGCGCGGAACAGCGAGAAATGATGAGAAAAATCGTGGGAGACTGGAAGAAGGCGGGAATAGTGACCGAAACTGATTCACCATACGCTAGTCCAGTACTTCTTGTGATGAAAGCTGACGGTACCCCGCGACTTGTAGTAGATTATCGAAAATTAAACAGGAATACGGTTAGAATGAACTTCCCTATTCCCAGTACTGATGACGGTTTCGAAGAGTTGTCTGGTGCAACGATCTTTGCGGTACTGGATCTGTACCAAGGATACCTGCAAATGGCACTGGCCGAAGGTGCAAAACACAAAACTAGCTTCATAACGCCAGACGAGACGGGACAGTTTGAACGCGCGATGTTCGGGTTAATGAACGCACCGTTTTATTTCGAAAAATTGTTAAAGAAACTGTTTGTGAACCATGGGTCGAAGTTAGCCTTGAGATTCTTTGACGATATTTTACTCCATGCACGTTCTTGGACGGAACTGATGGAAAAGTTGGAAAAGGTTTTACTGATCCTAAAAGACGCGGGATTAACTTTAAACCTGAAAAAATGTAAATTTGGGTTAGAAGAAGTGAATTATCTGGGGTTTACCATTGGGAAAAACGGTGTAGGTCCGGGAGAACGAAAGGTGAAAGCCATCGTAGAGTTTCCAACTCCGCAAAACGTCCATGAAGCGCGAAGATTCCACGGGATGGCGAGTTATTTTCGTAGATTCATTCAGGGGTTCGCAGAGATTGCAGCTCCGATAATAGAGTTGTGGAAGAAGGAGAGTAGCTTCAATTGGGGGAAAAGGCAGGACGATTCTTTCCGCAAAATCAAGGAAAAACTCGCGTCTAAACCAGTGTTAGCTCACTATAACGCGAACGCGAAGCGCACAGAATTGCACACGGATGCATCTGCCGAGGGGCTGGCGGCGATGTTGTTGCAGCAGAATGACCTGGGCGAGATCCACCCTGTGTACGCGATAAGTAGACGAACGTCGGATACGGAACGCGTCTATCACTCCAGCAAGCTCGAGTTGTTAGCCATAGTGTGGGCGATGGAAAGACTTAGACCATTGTTGATCGGTATTCATTTTGAAGTTTACACTGATTGCGAAGCGTTGGTGTATGTCAACTCCTTGAAAACAAAAGTCCCGCAAATAGTTCGATGGCTTGGGTCTATCGCGGAGTTTGACTACGAAATTCACCATCGCAAGGGTGAGCGGATGCAGCACGTGGATGCGTTGTCGCGTGCACCAGTAGAACCAGCAGACGGGGAGCTGGGAGTAGCAACTATGTTCAATGTCTTAGTTCGCGAAGATGAAATACTAATGTATCAGAGAAGTGACGAGGAACTCGAAGCGAAAATTAAAATTTTGGAAAAGCCTATTGCCGAGCGATCGCGCAGAGAGAAAGGGGACATAGAAGGTTACGTTCTTCGAAAGGGGATGTTGTACAAACGCGACCCGTTGAATAACGAAAAGGAGCTATACGTAGTCCCACGAGCAATGAGAAAAGCGTTGGTGATCAAGAATCACGACATGTCGAGTCATTTCGGTGTTGATAGAACGTTAGCTCGAATTCGCGAATATTACTACTTTCCGAGAATGCGTGCATACGTAAGGAGACACATTGCGTCGTGTGTAGAGTGCATTTTCGCGAAAAACAAAGCGGGAAAACAGGCCGGAGAATTGCACCCGATACCGCCGGGTAAGAGACCATTCGAGGTCGTGAATATTGATCATCTTGGACCATTCGTAACGACGGCCCAGAGAAATCAGTATGTGCTAGCTGCGATTTGTAACTTGACGAAGTTCGTACAATTGTATGCTGTGCGTGATGTGAAAGCGGCGACGACCGTTAGAAAGATGAAGTTGTTTGTTGAGCGATTCGGTGCTCCTAAAAGGTTCATCACCGATAGAGGTACCGCGTTTAATTCAGAAAAATTCGACGATTTCTGTAATGAACACGGGATTAAGCACACTCTCAACTCTAGTAGACACGCACAAGCGAACGGGCAGGTTGAGCGGCTAAATCAGACGATTTTACCCGCAATGCAAGCTAACTTGAATGATTACGAGGGTCGAAACTGGGATAAAGACTTGAGCGGATTGGAACGCGATCTAAATACGTCGGTGTGTAAGACGACGGGACGAACTCCGTTCGAAATGTTGTATGGGTACATACCGAGATTCGGCGAAGGTTTGTCAAGGGAGTTAACCGTAGATGCGGAAAGCTATACGCCACCAGAGGAAATAAGACGCGAGGTGATAAAAAAAATAGAGGTCGAGCAGAAGGTAGCAAAGGCTCGATACGATCAGTCTCGAATCAAAAACGTCAAGTATAACGTCGGTGATATAGTTTTCGTGAAATGCAATCCAATTGCAACCGGGGCATCTACGAAACTCCAAGCGCGTTACAGAGGCCCACTTGTAATTACTCAAGTATTACCGTCCGATACTTACCGAGTACAAAACCTTAGCAATAACGATACGCAAAAGATGGGAACTACTGCGCACGTTAGTCAGTTAAAAATTTGGCGCGGACATGATGACGAGAGCGAAGATAACGACGACGATCGAACAAACGTTGTAAATTCGGGCGACGAAAGTTCGGAAATGGAAGGTCAGTCAGTCATGGCAGTTGAAAAAGAGATTGAGTCCACGGATTGTGCAGAACCAATTGTCGAAGTAAGTGAGGCTTTACCTCCTGTAGAGACCGAGCGTCAAAGTCGGCGTAACCGACAACTTCCTACTAGATTTAAGGATTTTGAAATGTAAATAGGTTAAGTTTTAGTTTTCATGTGATGTATTTAAGTCTGTGATTTCAATGTAATTTGATACCAAATATCTAAGTTCTTAAATAATGCATTATAAGTTCAAATGAAAAATTAGACGTAAGATTTAGTTTAAGAACTCTTGTAGCTTGGAGACCAAGCTAGGCTAAGGATGGCCGATTGTTATAATAACCAGTATGCGTGTGTTGTGTATGAATGTGTGTGTGAGTGAGGGCAGCGTGCCGGTAACAACGAGCCCAGCGGGGCGGACGAGAGATGGCGCTAGGGCGTCGGGTTCCCGAAGGAACGGCGGAACGCGTAGATACGGAACGGGATGAAAAAGCGCGGCAGGAGAGACGCGCGACAGAGAGTCGGACATTAGGTACGAGCGAAGTAAGTCGTGTCGAAGGAGAGAAAAACTGTGTCTAGCGAAGACGTGAAAAAAACGAGAAACGAAGGCATACGGCCGTGTATAGTGTACGAGAGCGAGTGAGAGCGGATGTTGTATGGGGAGCTGAAAAGACCTGGAAAGAACAATAAAGAACATACTTATACTTACCAGTGCGTGGCTAACTTACCTTCCCTACATGTTCGGCCCTGATGGTGCCTAGAGAGAGACGAGGCCTTGCAGTAAAGCGAGAAGGACAGAGTCAGCCGAAATAAGACACGACCCTGCATAGACCAGCCTAATATATGGCTTTCCAAGGGTCTGTCAAGGGTCGTGGGCGACGTTAAAAAACGCGAATAGTCGTGTGCCTGCTCAGCTTCAAAACTGCAAGGCCCCGTGCCCCGAAGACAATGTCGACGTCTCGGGGACTAAGTGGTCAGAAACCACCCCCTCACCCGCACATACTACCCTCACTGAGAGGAACATGTGCGAAGACGCGTCTAGCGTCTTCAGTTAGTAACAGACAGTCGAACCGATAACACAGACCGCATATATATATATATCCTTTCAACAGAAACATTTTGTAAAACTTCAAATAAACCGTAATTATAGACAACTGAGTCGTAATTATATTTAACCAGTGTCAGGGTCCTTACGTAACATCCCTACACATACAAACATTTTGGTCCTTCGAGCCGGATTACCGGAAAACTTAGTGCAGTTTGTGAGATCTAGATACGAGTCAGTTCAACTCCGGCAGTGCACCGTTAAGTACATCTACAATAAAAAACACTGGATTGTGTGTAACGAACAAGTGAACGTGCACATATATACTAGTGAATTAAACAACCAGTGGTGATGTCAAGGCCAATTGTCCAGACACCACTTGGGGACAGCTACCATCAGCCGACAATCATCAGCAGGACAGCAGCATAGCATCTCTGCACAGATCGCCAGGGCTACAACATAAGGTAAGCTTGTCGCATACTTTAGAATCGTCAATCCTCACTCTTCCTTTCCTCAAAATCCTCGATTTCGATCAGAATGCCAGAGGAACTAACAGTCGCTCAACGGAAGGCTAGACGTGATCTTCTAGTTCACACTCGGGGTCAAATAAAAGGCAAAATCACGAGACTCACTAATTATTTGGTGAAGTCAGGTCAACACGCCGACGTCACCTTGACCGACAGAAACCTGCAAAAGGTTCAAGAAGAATTTGCTAAAATACCCGACATCCAAAGGGAACTATTAGAACTAGAACCGGAGGCCGACCATGAAGAAAATGGAGAAAACCTAGATTACGAGTACGCAGATCTCTTAGTATTAGTTAGTAAGCTGAAAAATCCAGCACCAACACCAAGTTCCGACGGAAACGTCAACGGGGGAGCGAGACCGCAATCTACGGTATCACACGGGTCCGGGACAGATTATGTCACGAAAATCCCGAAGATAGAACTGAAGAAATTCGACGGAGCACTCGAAAAATGGCGCGCGTACCGAGATTGGTTTATTTCGACAATTCATAACCGCGACAATTTATCCGATGCTAATCGACTCGACTATCTTCAAGCTACTCTTACTGGAGAAGCTGCAAAGACCATAGAGGCGTTCGAATCCACCGACAGCAATTATGTAGAAGCTTGGAAACTGCTAGAAGAGACATACGACAATACAAGAGTACTGACGTTACGACATTATACCGTACTACTAGACACTCCCATTATGAGGAAGAACACGGCAGATGAGATAAGGACTCTTCTCAATCGCATCCAAACCCACATTCTAGCTCTCAAAGCCCTCGGAGAGAAGGTAGAAGAATGGAACACCCCTTTGGTGCACCTAATCTACACCAGACTCGACAAGGACACCGCTAGAGAATGGAACAGGAAGCTAGAAGGGACGAGCATGCCTAAATATGAGGATTTGATTAAATTTCTGAGAGAAGAAGCAACGCGTATCGCGCCTATGACCATCGCAACGAGCAATCCGACACCCCAGACTTCAGGTCAGTCCGGTCAGTGCAGCAAACCCAAGACTGGGGGAGGAAAAGGCAACGGGCAGCGAGCACACGTGCTCCTTACTACCACAGCCAGCGCCTGCTGTATGTGCAATGAGGCCCACAAAGTAGTACAGTGTGACAAATTTCTAGCACTGACTATACCCGCTAGGCTACAAACAGCCAGGGAGGCCTCACTTTGCCTAAACTGCTTGAAGGGTCGTCATAAAACCCGGAACTGCAGGTCAAACGCCACTTGTGCGACCTGCCAGAAGAAGCACAATAGCCTCCTGCATTTAGCAGATGAGGACCTTCAATTAACCTTCCAGCAGTCTCAGGCACCTCAATCCGCTAGTCCAACTGCATGACTAGTAAGACCACAAGTGGCAACGACAATTGCAACTACCGCGCTTGTGGCCATGGTACCGACATCAGATATGATAGTCACAGCAGTTGTCGAGGTCACCAATAATCACGGATCGTTTAGATCCTGCCGCGCGGTGTTAGACACGGGTTCCAGCTCCAATTTCATCACGGAAGAATTCGCGAGGAAGTTGAGATTACCGTTTAGGGACTTCAAGATACCCGTAGTCGCCATTGACAATACACACACCGCAGCGAACCATTTAGTCACGGCCACGATCAAATCGCGCATCAACGGGTATACGAAGAAGTTGAACTTCCTGACGGTGAAGAGCATTGGTAATTTACATCCAACAGAACCGATCAACCGAAGCCTTATCTCGATCCCGAAGAATGTAGCACTAGCCGATCCAGCCTTTGACCAGCCAGCACCTGTTCAGATGTTGCTGAGCGCCGGCACTACACTCTCTGTACTGTGCCAAGGGCAACTTACCCTCAACGCTCCTCCAGATCCTGACTTAATATTGCAAAAAACACAGTTGGGATGGATTCTTGGTGGAAGCGCCTTATCAATTTCATCGCAGAGCGCCAGACAATGCTATATCACTCAACCAGTACGTGATATAAGCGCATTCTGGGAAGTAGAAGACATGCCAATCCCGCATTGTAATTTCTCCCAAGAAGAATTAGCCTGCGAACAACATTTCAAGACACATACTACTCGTCCAAACAGAGAGAGGTATGTAGTCGCACTCCCTTTTACCGAAAGGAGAGACAAACTCGGAGAATCTCGGTCAATGGCACTGAAACGTTTTTACAGTCTGGAACGTAAATTCAAGAAAAACCCAGAGCTCCAGGAGCAATACACTGCGGTGCTCCAAGAATACATTGACCTGGGACATATGACCGAGCTGCAAGAGGATTCTTCAGAAGAGGGTTTCTACCTGCCTCACCATGCTGTTTTCAAAACAACAAGCCTCACGACAAAGGTTCGCGTAGTGTTCGACGGTTCTGCTTCGTCCACTACCGGAGTATCTTTAAATGACACTCTGATGATAGGCCCAGTAATTCAAGACGGAATCTTTCCACTACTACTGCGATTTCGATCACACAAGTATGTACTTACGGGTGATATTGAGAAAATGTACCGCCAATTCTTGGTACGCAAAGAAGATCGGAAATATCAGAAGATCTTCTGGCGAAATCAAATGGGAGAAATCGCTACTTACGAGCTCAATACCGTAACGTTCGGCACAGCTCCAGCTCCTTATCTAGCCGTGAGATGCATGCAGCAATTAGCAGAAGATGAGAAGGAAGAACATCCAGTCGCATCGGATATCATCAAGAGAGATTTATACGTCGATGATCTACTCACAGGTACAGACTCTATTGAGAGCGCTCTACACATGCGAGATGAGATCACGAACATGCTGAGGACGGCCGGTCTTAACATTCGCCAGATGGCTGCAAACGACCCCAGAATACTGGAGGGTCTATCCGAAGCTAGTGTCAACTTACAATTGACCATAGCAGAGGACACAACCATCAAGACACTGGGAATACACTGGAACTCACAGCAGGATACCATCATCTACACAGTGAGAGCAATTGAAATCCCACGAAGGATCACCAAGCGGAACATTCTGTCAGAGACTGCCAAAATATTTGACCCACTGGGTTTAATTGGACCAGTGATTGTCAAGGCAAAACTCATGATACAGCAGCTTTGGCAAGAGAAATGTGATTGGGATGAGTCGATACCTCAAGGTCTACAATCGGAATGGATAACCTTCGCATCTCAATTACCTCACCTTAACCAGCTATCATTTTTCCGTCAAGTGATGTCATCCAACAGAGAGAACACGCAGCTCCATGGATTCTGCGATGCTAGCTTTCAAGCATATGGAGCATGTATCTACATGCGGACACAAACTGACGGAGAATTGTACACGCAATTACTATGCGCAAAGTCTCGGGTTGCTCCGAAGAAAACAACCTTGACTATACCCAGATTAGAGCTGTGTGCCGCCCTGCTGCTAGCCGAACTGTATACGTCGGTCAAGCAAGCAATAAATTATGAGTTGGGAACTGTCTATTTTTGGTCCGACTCAATGGTTGCACTCCACTGGATCAACACTGAGCCACACAAGCTATTACCTTTCGTAGCTAATCGGGTATCAGGCATCATATCCAAAACTGATAAAGGGGCTTGGAGACACGTCAGCTCCGGAGACAACCCCGCGGACTACATTTCTCGCGGTCAGTTACCGGACGAATTCATCAAAAACTCGACGTGGAAGACTGGACCATCGTGGTTAAGCCAAGAAGAAAACATGTGGCCAGAATCCAAACTGCCGATCCCTCGTGAAATTCCAGAGCAAAGGAAGGCCTGCTGCCTCCTCTTGACTCCCATTAAAAATGAATTTCTCGAACGATTCTCCAGCTTCACATTGCTCAGGCGAGTCACCGCATATTGTCTACGATGGAAGGAAAGGGTAAAGAAGCATGGTCCACTGACCTCTCAGGAACTCATTGCGGCGCACGATCGAATTGTCAGACTACTGCAAATCGAGTGCTTCCCAAATGAAATACAAGACCTAGAGAAAGGAGATTCTGTCCAGCACCATAGCAAACTGAAAAACCTTGACCCATTTCTTGATGATCATGGATTGATCCGCGTAGGTGGACGACTGAAGCATGCGAGCATACCTTATGCTCAGCAACATCCACTCATTTTACCCAAAAATCATCACGTCACAACGCTCATCATTCGCCAAGAACATTACAACAATTACCATGCTGGAGCACAAACAACCCTGTATGCCCTAAGACGGCGCTATTGGTTGATTAATGGGCGAGATGCAGTCCGAAGAATTATCAGAAGCTGTCCGAGATGCAGAGAGATCAAACCCCCTGCAGTCCAAGCAATCATGGGAAACCTTCCGAAAGTTCGACTCACCGAGGCAAGACCATTTTACAACGTGGGAGTAGATTATTGCGGCCCCTTTTACATAAAGGAAAAGAAACTCCGCAATCGAAACCGGGTTAAGGTTTGGGTCGCAGTCTTCATCTGCATGGTCGTAAAGGCTGTGCACTTAGAGGTTGTAAGTGACCTGACCACCGAGGGATTCTTAGCCGCTTTCAAACGGTTCATCGCACGAAGAGGAAAACCCTTGAACGTCTACTCTGACAACGGCAGCAACTTTCTCGGCGCTAACAACGAGCTCAAAGAACTCTACAAATTTCTACAGGCAGAAGAGCACAATGACGTCATGCAAAGACATCTGGCAGAGCAAGGAATAGTTTGGCACTTCACCCCCCCGTTATCTCCACATTTTGGTGGACTATGGGAGGCAGGGGTAAAATCTTTCAAACACCACCTGAAGAGAGTTGTCAACGATTTACTGACCTACGAGCAATTTGAAACGTTCGCGATCGAAATCGAAGCTATCCTTAACTCTAGACCTTTGACACCTATATCCACAGATCCTAATGACCTTTTAGTCCTCACTCCAGGCCATTTCCTCATTGGCGATTCTTTGACAAGCTTACCTGGACCAGACTTCCGCAATACACCTGTCAACAGACTATCTGCTTGGCAGCACATTGAGAAAATAAAACAAGACTTTTGGACTCGATGGCATAAAGAATATATAAATGAGCAGAATGTCCGAAATAAATGGTCCAAGGGCAGTCACAACATCCGAGAAGGAACGATCGTCGTCATGAGAGAAGAGCATCTTCCACCGAGACAATGGGCACTGGGCCGCGTCATCAAGACTTATCCTGGAGACGACGGTGTAGTGAGAGTGGTGCGAGTGAAAACAGCACGTGGTGACTTCGATAGAAGTATCCGCAAACTTGCCCCTTTATTACCCGATAGTGAATCTGGTGAAAGTGAGTAGTTTAAGAAGGACAATTATAAAGGACTCATAAGTTAATTAAGAATTAGGATAAGGTACATTTAGTGATTCGATAAAGACTGATAAGAGACAATTAATAATTTTAAGGCTCATCTAAGCAATTGATTAAGCTATCAAATCTCTATCTATAAGTCACTTGAAATATTCTATATGGGAGTACTGACTAACCATAGACTTATCGTATCATTAAGATCTCACATACATATTTGAATTTCATTAGCAATTAAATTTTGGATTAGACCTGGGTTCAGAGAGGTGTTGTTCAGAGCACTTCACAACAGGGGGAGGATGTTCGGCCCTGATGGTGCCTAGAGAGAGACGAGGCCTTGCAGTAAAGCGAGAAGGACAGAGTCAGCCGAAATAAGACACGACCCTGCATAGACCAGCCTAATATATGGCTTTCCAAGGGTCTGTCAAGGGTCGTGGGCGACGTTAAAAAACGCGAATAGTCGTGTGCCTGCTCAGCTTCAAAACTGCAAGGCCCCGTGCCCCGAAGACAATGTCGACGTCTCGGGGACTAAGTGGTCAGAAACCACCCCCTCACCCGCACATACTACCCTCACTGAGAGGAACATGTGCGAAGACGCGTCTAGCGTCTTCAGTTAGTAACAGACAGTCGAACCGATAACACAGACCGCATATATATATATATCCTTTCAACAGAAACATTTTGTAAAACTTCAAATAAACCGTAATTATAGACAACTGAGTCGTAATTATATTTAACCAGTGTCAGGGTCCTTACGTAACATCCCTACACATACAAACACTACACACCCGTATTCTAACATTTTTTAAATCGAATTCCACATGTATATCAAATTGTGTGAATTGAATTATCAGAATAAATAAATTTGAGTATGAAACAAACATAATCGCATTGTCATTGTAGCTGATTGTAGCGGAGGTCGTGAGATGCCGAAAACCGTCGATAATGCAGAGACCGATTTCGTTTCGTTCACCGATAATAATACAGAAATAAGTCAATCTTGTATTAGATTATATTTATTCTGTTTATAATACGTTCTCTGAAATTGTTATAATCGAATTGGATATGTGTATATCAAATTATCTGAATTGAATTGTAAGAATAAATAAATTCAAGTATGAAACAAACATAATCGCATTGTCATTGTAGCTGATTGTAGCGTAGGTCGTGAGATGACGAAAACCGTCGATAATGCAGAGACTGTTTCGCTTACCGACCGACGGTAAGCGCTCTACTCTCTAAGTACGATATTTTTCGATCGATATTAACCCTGTCATTTTCCGTCAGATGTCTCTGACAGAGGATCGACAAAAATGTGTTCGATGTTGTAGAATGCGCGAGCGCACACAGTATTCACCAGTCGTGGTTAAAACAAATGGCGGAAAAAATAAAACCGTCATATGAACGGTGTGAAAAATCCTCGTTGAATGGATACGGCGTTCTTTTGTTCACCGTGTTTATAGTAACACTGAGTAACCGATGATAATGGAAGCGGCGGAGGTGCTCGTCAGCATAGTCTGTCCATCGGCCGAGGAGCTGGGCGTGATAGTGAAGAGTGTCAGGTGCTTAGAGTGCGGACTGGTCTTCCAAAACGAGCCGAGACTCAGAATGCACGATCTTAAGGTCCACAAGCAGGAGAATCTGGCGAAAAACGAGAAGAGAAACGTCAGGTTTCACTGCCCCGTTCCCTCCTGCGTCTACGACGTCAAATCCGAGAGACACTTCACCACGATGAAGTACTTGAAACAGGTTCGTCCCTTCGGTAAGCGAATCCTCGAGCCCTGACTCCGTGCTAATCCCCCAAATTAATTCTCAGCACTACCTGAAAGTCCACGCAGCAAAGACCTTCATGTGCACCCAGTGTTCTAAGTCCTTTTCAACCGAGTCGGCGAAGGACGCTCACGTCAGGATATGCGGGGTCCGGTTCACATGCAACTGTTCAAAGGTCTTTTCCACCTACGAGGCGCTCTTGACGCACGCCAAACGGTATCAGCACGTGATAGACAACAAGTACAAGCTTCTGCTCAGGTAGGTCTTTCTCTGTCTACTGAAAATCGTCAAAAACGTAACAAAAACCGTGTTTTCAGGAAGACCAAGTCAAAAACGCTGCCCGCAGTCCAGGTGACGCTCCTCAATCTCGGAAAACCGGTCACTATTCTACCCAACGACGTTGAGCTGTCGAAAACCTACGCCTATGACATGAGCGGAAAGCTGAAAGTGACCTGCGACGCAGCCATGCAGACCGACGAGCTCAAGAGGACCAAGAAGGCTTCGAGTCCTTCTAAGAGCGGGGCTACGAAACGGAGGATTTCGCAACAGACTCAGACAGGGGTCGTGAAGAGCACCGGCGAGGCGAAGCACGGGAAAAAAACTTGCGCAGAGACGCAGACAAACGAGGGATTCATAGGGCAGGAATCGGCGTTGAGGGATCGAAATTGCGGGAAGAGCAACGGACTGACGAAGGAACTGGAAGCAACTATTTTAAAGGAGGATCTGAACTTTGTAGACAATTTTGAGACACAGAATATTTTCTCCAATAGCCCGTTGCCCATGAGCCACGACGTAGGACTGCAGGATTTATGGGAGGTGAAAAACACCTCGGGAACTCAGACGAGCGACGATAATTTATTGGAGGATTTGAACGACAACGATAACGACAGGACGGATCTGAACATTTTTTACAATCATGACGAACCGACGTTGATGAATTGCGGCTCGCAGACTACGAATCTCAACAATATTCAATACATGGAGGAGAATTCGATAGGAACGACTCTGTCCTTTGCCAGAATCGGGGCCGTTGGACACTCGGACTCTCTCATGATAGAAAAAATGTTCGACAATAAATTCAGCAGCATAGAAACTCAGACTGAGCTAGCGTTCACGAGGCAGTTATTCAACGCGGATGAAGATCACGAAGATACCTCGTTCACCTTCAGTTCGAACACCGAGACTCAGACGACCGAGAGTTTCGACAATATCGAACAACTTTTGTACAGCAATACTTGCACTCAGACTTCGGACGAGATTTTATTGTCCGATTTGGGTTTCTCGGACATTCAGACTCAGACAGCGTGGCCGCAAATCAGCGACGCTACGGTTTCCACAGAAACACAGACAAGGATCTCTAAAACTGTGAATAACGTCAACAGTATCGGCAAATCGTGGCTCAACGCACAGACAAATCACATGGAAACACAGACCGAGCTTCTCAACTTTTTCGAGCAGCTTAATTGAGGATTAGATCACATTAAAGCGAGAAAAGAGAGAAGAAAATGATTGATTGTGAGTCGTTAGGAAATTTCGTACTTATTGAAAAATGTTATTAAGATAATATAATATCTAGTTGTTGTTTAACTGTTTTTTAATTATTATCTATCCTATGAATCTAATTTATTTGCAGCTAATAATTACGTGATATATGTATAACTCTTTTCGTATTCTTAATGTGTAAATATCATTATTGGTGTCTATTAAACTTTATCTAGTATTAATTAATATCAATGATAAGAAAAAGAATCAACTAAATCAATTAGAAAGCCTGTCAAATAATAAAATGTGATCATATATCGGATAATATAATATCTTTACAATCAAAACCTTATCCACAGAATTACTGATTTATTATCAATTTCCCGATAATCGTGGTTTCATTAGAAACTCAAATAATCTATTGATCAGTTCAAATACAATCGATTATTAGAGACATGCATCATCATTTCTAGATCTTTTTCTTATAAAGTTGTACATCTTTATTCAAATTTTTGAACTTGTTGTGAGGAGAAATAATCGATGCATCGATTAATCGATCATAAAAATTCATCGCTAAATATAGTCGATTATCTCGATTCTGCGTTTCAAATTCAAAACTGAACGATATTTAGACCACAAGACGTTCTAACTTTGTCATAACTAGTTTCTTTTTCTATTTTTTCGTCATTTATAGTTGAAAATTTGAGTCAAAAGTATAATTTTTTTTTTTTTTGTATAGTAAATACATAGTTTAATTTCAGAGCAGTCCATACAAAGATTAATAACAATAATAGCAGTTGCAGCAAGCGAAAAAAAAAAACTATACAAAGTCAGTATTAGTAGATAAAATACATGGAGGCGCGTAGAAACATGAAGATAAGAAAATAAAAGTCGAGACACACAATAATTGAGTGAAGTAAAGTCAATTATTCGAATAACAGGGTGAAAAAAATAATCGACGGGATGTAGAATCGGTGAATTTTCAATTTTTTGGGGATTCGTTTTCGAAATTTGCCGCCCTAGCGTTCGCTTGTTTTCGTTTCGGTGGTCTCTATCGTTCCCCTTCCATCGGTGAGAGGGCAGCATTTGTTTGTCCGCGTCGTAGCGCCCCTATCGGGCGCGTTGGAAGCGTTTCTCTCGCAAGCTCCGAGCGTCTCGTGTATATAGATATACGATTTGAAGGGTGGCTGGTGTATTTCGTACCCCACATAGCGTCTGACGTCACGCGTTACGATCGACCAATCAAACGGGGTCTGTAGTCAGTTTTCCGGCTGCTAAACTCGCGTGACGCCATATTGGCGAGGCCACGGTTTCTGTTTATATTCGATACTTTCGCGAAATCCGTGTCCGTCAGTGCCGAAATCGCGCGTTTAACTCCCTCGGTCGTTAATTGGAAGAAAAACAAAAACAAGTGACACTCGACCGCCCGCGAACGCGATTTAAAAATCGAACGTCAGTCCCACACTGAGTGCCGTTAACTAAACCAAGTTCCAACCCCCTGCAAGGTGCAGTGCGGATAACAGATCGAACCACGAGCCCCACGCTTGTTTCAACAAGGATTTAACGCGTCGAGGATGCCAGTGAGAAAGCAAGGTGAGCTTCCGAAGACTCCGTGATTAAATTTAGCGGGCGGGGCTGAGCTGTCATTGACAGGTGTCATTAGGCGGTCTTAAAAAACTGTATGAACTTGTTCTGTGGCCTTGAGTACGGATATACGCGATGTTTCGTAATGTATAAGATCAGGGTTAGGGGAAAACAAACGTTTGTTACTATAATTAGTGAATCAGATTCGCCTACCTACCGGTTATAAGTGGACTCACGTGATTCGGTTTAAAAATAAGGGTTTCCACGGAGCGCGAGATATCGGGTGAAGTATTGTACCAGAGTCTGGGTAAATCGCGTTGATCAATGTAGGCCAAGAGAGTTTAAGTTTCGCAATGATCCATCTAGTCGCATAGGCAATGGTTATATACGATTTTTGGAAACTAGCCAGTAAAACGGTAATAACCGTTTCGAGTCTGAGTCTGTGACGCGATCACGTAGCGATTCTTGTTACACGCTTTGCGACCAACGCCAAAAAAAATACTAGACACACGCCTGATCCCCTAACCACGAGGTTGTCCGTCTGGTACTAGACGCTGCTACTTATATTATCACTCGGCAGTCAGCGAGGCTCTTTCCTCGTTTAACAAGTGGGCGTTTCTCTTTTTTTCAAACTCACATTGTTCTTTCAGGCTTTGAACAACTCTTGCATCGATCTGTTGATTTTAATATTCGTATCAAGAACCTGAACGAGAATTACTATTCATTTATCAAGTGGAAATTGACTCTCAGTCGGGGAAAACTATCTACGGCCCTCCTAGAAACTTCATGATCGCCTTGAATCGGGGAAAACTATCTAGCGCCCTTCTAGGGCCTTCCTAGGTCACCCCGAATCGGGGAAAACTGTCTAGCGCCTTGCTAGGGCCTTCCTAGGTCGCCCCGAATCGGGGAAAACTGTCTAGCGCCCTTCTAGAGCCTTTCTAGATCGCCCCGAATCGGGGAAAACTGTCTAGCGCGAGGGGGTATCCACTCGTGAAATAGTTGGGACAGTCATCTCATGAAATACTTATGGAATGCCATAAAATACCCATAAAATACCCATGAAATACTCATGAAATGGTTGTGAAATGTGAAATGCTTGGGACACCACATTTTGAAGTGGTTACCCCCTCGGTCTAGCGCCCTTCTAGGGCCTTCCTAGATCGCCTTGAATTGGGGAAAACTATCTGGCGCCCTTCTAGGACTTTTTAAGTCGCCCCGAATCGGGGAAAACTATTTAGCGCCCTTCTAGGGGCTTTATAGATCGCCCCGAATAAGAGAAAACTATCTGGGGCCCTTCTAGGCCGCCCCGAATCGAAAAAAAACCTCTTTCGGTTCTGGTTGGGTCCTGGAAGGGCTCTAGACGTTTTTCCCGGTTTGAAAGTAAATTTTCCTCTTCATATTTATGAATATACGAGATCGTTCCAAATGATGAAATGGAAAAGTTTGCCGTAAAAAATGATTGGTTACACACATTAACTACACGAAAGTCCCTCGGAAAGTCCTGTAAAACTAAAAACTTGGTATATCAAAGTGAATCGCTAATTCGCTATACATGTCCTTTCAATTCGTGATCAAATTTTGAATATCACTATACATTCATCACAAAAATACGAAATTGTAGTAAACTCATCGTATTTGTACATTAATTTTAACAAAATGTGTAGTGAATTGTATGTAGTTTCATGTTCTTATGGACTAAGCTTCTATATGCGACAGATTTTTGATCCGTTGCTGCGTTTCTGAAATACAAACAGAAAAGTGACTCGATATTCAGAAAAAAAATGGCTGTTCTCAGTAAAAAAAAATGCATAACTCTGCCAAATTTCAATTCAATTTTTATAATAATTTTAATAAAATGTAAAGTGTATTCGTCACTCCTCATTTATATGAATGAAACTTCCAACACATTGTTGGAAATTCACAGCAAACATTTTTTACAGTGATATAAAAATGTGTGTATAATAAATTGACGATAATGGTTCAATATCTGCATGCACACATACGAGATAATAATATGCGTTGGGTCTATTCAATTGGACAAAGCGCGCGCGCGCGCTTACACCTAGGTATCATCAGCTGTGTGTGTAGATTGCCCCCTACCGCCCTGTAGTCACGTGGTTTCGGCGGGGCAGCCTCCCTTTAAGGGTGGCTCGTGTTCCACTTTTTGAACATTGAGCAGCTACTTTGACGTCAAAGAGTCTGGTACTGTCTCCACTCGGTCGTGTGTCAAGGGGATCCAGTTTGTTTTATGGTGACCTGAAAAAGCGCCGGGTTTGCTCATTTTCGAGGGGTCAATCACTAGCAAAAATGTGTACACCATATTTCCTACCCATTTCCCGATATCTCCCAACATTTCCGGCCCTTCGTACATCAGATTTTCTTTGTGATTCACCACTCGGTCATTTTTAACGTGTTGTACACAGCATCGTCGAGTTTTGAACTTCGAGAGAGAGAATCGACCGCACGAAGTTGGTTTATTATCGCGTAAGCGCTGCGATACTCCTGTGGCCTGTATCGACTTGAATTTCACAATGCAGCAGTTTTCGGAGTGTGTTTGTATGTGTGCATCACACAATACAAAGCGACGCAATCATCGCGATTCGCATTCGGATGTAAGATGAGAGGAGGTTCAGACACTTTAAGAGGAAATCACGTGACACCTGACGATAATGTAGCGAATAGTATGGAAGCTAACTTTCGCTAAATGGAGACGTATACACGTGAACCGATATATATACACACCTTTGACAACGAATACTGTTGATAAACTGTGAATAGAACGTTGATGGAGGTTCCACGATGTCAGTGATGAATTTCACATCATGCTGGGAAACTTGGACGAGGTCTGCAGGCATAGGGATGCATGATTCTCTCGAAATTGTCGATCTATCGGAATGAATCGAACTTCCGGAAATCGATTTTCACAAAAAATCGATTTGTCATTCAATTCAATTATCGGTGGATGATTGAATTTATAGGGATGGACCGGATATCCGGTAACTATCCAGTATCCAGCCTATCTGGCCTGTATTCTTACTATCCGGCTGGATAACCGGATAATCTTCGATACTGTTCAGTAGATAATTGTACTAATAAATTCTTCTTTTTTTTTCCTCATCCACATCCGTAGAAAACCGTTATTTGGTTTCTATGATAATTATACTATATATATATATTAATAAAGATGATGGGAATGGAAAAATTAAAGTGGCCAAAAATGAAATAAGTATAGGTACTGGATATGAAAATCCTTATTTTCACACAACTTTATGAAATTAAAAATCCAATTTCGTTAGTTTCATTCAATTTTTTACAATTTCTCTCAATACTTCAAATAATTCATCTAGTGCGAAACTAATTCACATCAATTCGATACAATTCATTTAATTCATGTCAATTCGTCCTAATTTCGATTAATTTGTGTTAATCCACGGACCATTGACACGTTAATTCAACGAGTTATTTTTTCCCCTCGGGCACCTTAGATCCTGACTTGAGTTGAAACCCTGGAATCGAATCTTCTGTATACGAGACAGGAGAGAAACAAGTTAATTTTGTGTATCGAAATAGAGAATGGGTATATTTACGGCTAAGAGACCGTGATTAATGAGTCGAAATTAATTCAGTGTGTCGGATACAAAGATTTGCTCTATCGCAGACCCGAGGAGGTATACGCCTCTCTGTACGTTAGTACGTAGGTTCGGTAGTCTGAAACCAAGCTCAGAGAGAGTTCGGAGGTTGTTGAAGAGAGTTTTGGGAAAACAAGTTGGTTGCGGTTCTCCCGGTCTCCGAGATCCCAAAACTCCTTCAGTTGCTTGAATATTTCACTCCTCTAGACTCCACGGGTAACGTCTACTCTGCCCCGAGTTACTTCTTCCTCAAGAAGAAGGTGAAGGGACCCTCGAGTCTAGAGCACGGAGCATCCGAACCCCGGACGGAGCTGGTCCGAGGGTAGCCACCTCGAGATGGGCCACAAACCGAGCTCGTTACCGCTTACTTCTAACGTACATAACCCTCGGACCCCAGGAACCGTCTTCCACGTTTCACCCCCGAAACACACGTGTACAGAATTTTATTCAACCCCTAAGGATGGGTGACGTTTTGAATAAAAATCGATCATCAGATTACATAATTGACGTTGGAAAGAAATTTTCACCTGAATTAATGAGTGTTGAATTAATTTCTGTTGAATAATTGAAATGAAGAAGATTATTAAACGAAATAATTGGAACTGAATTAACAGAACAATGATTTTTTGTTCACTCGAATTGATGAGATTTAACTGAACTAAGGCATGTTAATTAATTGAAATGATGAGAAGATTCACTGATAATATTGAAATAATTGGAACTGACACGAATTTTCGTAAACCATTTTAACTTAACAGGAAAAAGAAGAAAAAACATTGTTGTAGTTGTTGAAAATGTCCATAGATTCCATTATACTAATAATAATTGATGATTTTAATTAACCCGAATTAATAAGAAATATCTGAATTGCTGTAAAATTACTGGAAGTCAAGAGGATCAATTAAAATAATAAAAATTCACTTGGAGCTCAGGCAAATTATCGTGTACTTAAATTTTTAATTACCAAGGAATATGAAAAAAAAGATCGAAATTCAAATATAAAATTGAATTCGAGTGGATTATCGAGTATTATTGTAAAAAAATTGAATTGAACGAATCGAGGCAAATTAATATCGATTAAATTCGAATTCGAATCAACAGGAAATACACTAAATTGATTAGAAGCCTGAAAAAAATCACTCGAATTAGAGTGAATTATTCAAGGATTATCGAAAACAAAATACTATCATTGAATTGTGATTATAAGTTGAACTAATAAAATTAATTTGAAATCACAAAACGAAGTTGAATTACTCCGACTCAAAAGATTATCGTGAAACTAAAGATCCAGAATATTCTGAAATACGTCGCGCCGAAAAACATGCAAAAAAAATGGCGATGAAGCATCCATTCATTATAAAATGGACAAAAAATCATCGATTTTGAAGAAAAAAAAAGCGGAAAAAAAAGTTTTCTTTTATTCAGTTCCGTGCCCTCATGGAGTCTGCGTCTGCGTCAAAGATCTTTTCTGAACGAGGTGTAAATTGGTAGTGTAAAAGAGGAAAGGTCGAGTGGTTAGGTGAGGAAAAAAGTAGGTCGAAGTACTTAGTGTGAAAAAACTACTGAAGAAGAAAAAAAAAGAAACGTGTAGAAAAAAAAAAACAACCAACAAAACGTTTGATTATCTAGAAGATCCAGGGAGACTAGGTAAAACGCGATGTATAGGATTTAAAAAAAAAAGGCGTATTAGTAGAGTATTTCATAAAGAGGATGCAGTCCTTTGCCACTTCCTCATCCTCCTTCTGCTGCTGCTGGTGCTGCTGTTGCACCAGTCCTCTTTAGTCAGAAAGGAATTCTTTACCCACTATGAATATTAGCTCTGGACTATCTTCCTTCTTTGTAAGACTACCTGTGTACAGATAGTACCGATTAAAATTCCAATAAAATTCTGCAGTCTTCAATATTACAATGTTCAGAAGAATATTTTTATATAATATAAACATATATTCAACACATAATGAAATTTTAATTTGTAAAATAAACTGAAAATATAATCAGATTTTCTTTCATTCTGAACATTACTATGATATGGCAACGAGAGAGAAATTCTCGAATATAAATGTTACGTCTAAAAAATCGTTAATTATAAGAAACTAATTAATCTGTAGGCAGAGTTGTAATCGATAAAAAAAATGTCCAGGTAGTAAAAAGTCACTTTTTGATGCCTATTTTCAGCCCACAAAATGGTACTTTGTACCGCCTAGTTCGGGACTGCCTTAAAAAGTCTTTTTGTGGCAGTTAGCTGTCTTAAAAAGAGTTTTTACGGCAATAAGCTGCCGCGAAAAGGGTTTTTACGGCAATAAACTGCCTCGACAAGGGTTTTCATGGTAATAAACTGTCTTGAAAAGTCGTTTTGTAGCAGTTAGCTGTCTTAAAAAGTGTTGATACGTCAATGAACTGCCTTTGACGGCGATAAACTGCCTTAAAAAGACTTTTCACGCTATCAAGTGCCTTAAAAAGACTTTTTACGTGCAAAAGCATAACGTCGCCCTAAAAACAGTTGCTTTAGGCGCATGTCACACATTAACTATGTATTCCCTTCCATTCAAGACATCGAAGAGGTATGATATTTTCTCCCACACTTATGGATCTCAGTTATTACACAGGATTGGTATAATTTGTGTCGTTTTAGCCGGTTCTCTCGCCGTTGCGATATAATTAGCTGCGTAAAGTAAGGTTTAAGCTGCCAATTAGTACCCGATATATCGACTCGGCGACATGCTATAACATATAACTATGTAGTTGATGCGATTAAACGACGACGACGAGGGAGGGAAGAAGCCGCGATGCAGCGGATACGCATATAGCATGTAGGGCGCCCTGACGTACGTGACGCGGGCTAAACCTCCGCAGAGTACCTGAGAATCAGTACTTAGTTTCAACCCATCGCGTATACGCCTAATTTACTCAAATCTCTATTCCCCCTCTCCGGATCAAAATTCATTCACATATTTCATATATTTATATGCGTAATTCGAAATTTAATTATATTTGAGACATTCTTTCAGCGAATATCGTTAATCAAAATTTCTGGAAAATTATTATTCATTTTCCAGTTCGCAGATTTTTTTTCTATGCTATTTTTTTTCGTGTTACCACGTGGTGTCTTGATCCTACGATGTAACGAAAAACCGCGTGCTTTTTGCGCAACGAAAATATCGATATTCGAAGTGCGACGATTGTTAATTGCAACGACAAAAATTGCATAATTGCAGCGATAAATTGAACGACCGTGTTTCTATGTGTTTTGGGATCTATTTTATCGGTGTGTCTGAATTACTTTGATCATGTGGATGCCGGTTGTTACGATTATTTGGAGTCTGGTGTACTTTATACAGTACAGGAATGGACGGAAATCGGTATCGACCGAACAACTCGGGGTCCCGAATTTCAAAGGTACTCAAATCCCCCAATAATCTGACTTTTTTGTACCATCAACGTGGGTCCTTCAATTTCAATTAGATGCAAAATGAAATATGAAAAAATGGACCTTCACCTCTTCGATTAGGTTGGAAAATAAAACATTTTGACGGAATTTACTTGAGGCAAGAAAAAAAAGGGGATGAAAAAGAAGAAATAATATATTTAAAAAGAAAAAATTTCATAAATTTCCTTGGTAATAAATAATATAGTTTTATAACACGAAGTAAAATAATTTAAATGTAAAATTTTGGAAAAGTGCGTCCTTTTCGCAAAATCGTTTTTCGAAAGTTAGTTTTTTTTTTAATCAAACAGAAGGTTTTCTGATTTTTTTTATCAAATTAAAAACGTAATAAATTCAAAACTTATGAGACAGAGAAAAAAAGACCTACATCAAATAATGAAAATTTCAATAATCTTCAATATATCCAAGTAAAAAAAACCGTGACGAAACGTCTTTGCCCCGCGATGTATGTAGTTATTTGCTCGTCGCTCCAGGGTGCAATTTATAAACGTTGTAGAGGATATAATCCATTTAGCGAAAATCGCCAGAGGGGTGAAAAAAGAAAGAGCGAGATAGAGAGAGGGAGAGAAAAAAAAAAGGAACGTGTAGTAACATATTTCAGTCTGGAACAATAGATCAGACGCCTCTGCCATGTAATAACGCAACGGTTTCCCGGGTCTTTTGGCGATATATCAGCAGAGGTTTCAGTTTCGCAGATTTGTTTAACGTCCTAGGACCGTTAGTGTTTTTTGTTAATTAACCTTAGCTCGCGAGCTGGGTTAAAGTGGACAAGTTGCAATTACATTATATTATTATATAACTACCTCGAAATCTTATCAAACGGCTACAACCCGTGACTGCTGCCTATTTGCGGGCTAATAACGCAAAAACGATGTTCGAGGCGAAACATGGACACATTCACCCCCGAAATTGCGTATGAATACACTGTGAAAGGGATCGCAGGGAAAAACAAGCTGGAAGATAACGAAAAATTATCTTTTTCTAGAACAAATTTTTTTATGAACAATTTTTCGTTCATCTTTTAACAAGCGAGGTGTCACTATTTTTTTACAACAGAGGAAAGAGCGAATTCAAACTTTGCTCTAAAAATGTGAATCAAAATGTATTAATGAACTACAATTTTCGGGAGGATATCAACCCTAGTCACTTACTTGGGGTCCAGATGACCCCAACTTCAACTTCTCCTCAATATTTCGAATGGAAGATACTCGAATAAATTTTTTTTTCAGTAAGACAAGTTACTTTTCTTTTAGTTCTTCACTTTGCGAATTTTTGACGAGGCTCGAATTTAATTTCATATCAAATATCCAATTCGGGCCCATTCTGGAGGAACACCCAATCGTTATCAAAATTACAATCAAACCAAACAGAATTACAACAAAATAACCAAATTAATAACATTTCAAACTATTTCACAAGTATTTCATTCCATTTCATACCATTTCACAACTCTTAATTTCATACCATTTAATACCATTCACATCATTTCAAACTATTCTACAACTACTTCTTGTTATTTCAAAAGTATTTTGTACCATTTCAAAGTCCACTGTTTCAATTGATTCACGAGTGATTACCCCCTTGAGTAAATAGTATAGTAGAAAGAGAGTGTGCCTCTGCAGCTCTATGATGATTTTAGATACCTACGTTGTGTTACGAATACAATTGTTCAGCTCACTCGAAGCTTGGGTCATAGATCAGATAAGAGTGTTATTGTAGCGTAAAATGTTATATTTTTATTGCAAGCCTCTTTTCAGCTCTTCTCCACTCTGCATAGCTTGGAAAATCCGATAATTGAATAATTTGATGAAGTTCAAGTCGTCCTCTCCTCTCGGTTCTCCGGCTATCCGCACATGATTGCTGCGACCGAATTTTGGCTGGATTAGTAGTAGAATAAATAGAGCATTTTTTCGAGCAATTATTTCAATTGTTTCGGTAGACTCCATCGTTTGCTATCGTTACGTTCTAAATTTGAATTTATCGGCCTAGACAAGCCAAATTAATTAATTTTTTGTCCCTACCAAGTAGTACACACCTTGGAAGCAGCGAAGAAAACGTATGAAAGATCAATTTTTCATTATTAATTCTTCGAGTAAAAAGTTTTAGTTTTAGTTAGTAAGTTTTTTCGGTCCTGCCAAGGCTTGCACCCTCAAACAGAGTAAGAATCTCTGCTTGGTAGAGACAAAAAATTAATTAATTCGATTCGCCAAATCCGATATATATTCAAATTTAGAATTATTTCAATTATTCAAAGTGCAAAAATCGGATCACAGTGTTTTTTTTCCCTCGCTCAGAATTCTATGCTTCCATTATGAAACCAATCAAAGTTATACTCTTACAGTTTCACATCAGTTTCAGAAATCTTTCTATCGATCGACTGTAAAAAAAAACTTGATTTGTTTAAATTGTTTACCGAATCACAAAAAAATTCACGTGGTAGAAGTTTTTCAATCTTACTCAATCAGAAGATTGCGATCTGAGAATCGTACGGAATTTTGAAAGACTTTAAAACACCAACTGAACTCAAAATAAGCGGGTTTCTGCTGACTATGAGCCAGCCTATGAACTTCCCGTTGTCTATTTTGTTTCGAGCGAGGGGGTATCCACTTCAAAATGTGGTGTCCCAACAATTTCACATTTCACAACCATTTCATTGGCATTTCATGAGTATTTCATGGGTATTTCATGGGTATTTCATGGGTATTTCATGGCATTCCATAAGTATTTCATGAGATAACTGTCCCAACTATTTCACGAGTGGATACCCCCTCGGTTTCGAGCTATCTTGAATTTTGCAAATCTGAGCTCAGATTCTTGATCAGCGGTTCAAAAAACCTTCGAGTACAAATTTTCATAAGATTTCGAATGGTTCCGGTTTTTTTTCCCAGCAAATTCGATTCGCCATTTGAAATTTCGCGAATCTGACTTCAGATACGTGATCAGTGACCCAAAAACCTTCGAGTACAAAGTTTCATCAAAATCTGAATGTTTTTAGTTTTTTGCAGCATATTGGATGCGCCAAATGAAAATTTGCAAAAGTGACTTTAGATCCGTATTCAGCAACCGAAAAAAACCATGTGATACCAGATTTTATTGAAATCCGTTGATCCAGACTTAGATATCGTCATTTCCAACTCAAAATAGTTGGAGAAACGTGGAGATTCAGTGAAAACTAAACTTTTGATTTCCGGGTTGATTATTATAACTTCCTCTATTCGATGAAAGCAGAGAAACGGAAGTTAAAAAGGAAAAAAAAATAGATTCAAGGATTGAATAAGCCGCCGCAGTCTAACTGGATCTACGTGATCGTGTTACGAATATATTCAGCATACGTACCTAGGATGCGGTAAATTCTCTTCTTACACGTACCGCGGATTCTGAATGGTAGAAAAATTGGCTTCAGGGGGATCGTCTTTGTGCAGTTCCAGTCGTTGTGTGCTCGTTCATTTTATTAAGCTCTGCGTGCCAGAGGCGGGACTAGAATGGGTTTTTTTTTTCAACTTGATATAATCTCATTTCATTTTCTCCCTCGCGATAAGCTTGGCACACAAAAGAGTCGGGCGAAGCTTAATGAAAGCGGAGTAATCAATCCCTGAACCAGCGCGTGAGTAATACCTTCGTAAATAGACTGAATAAAACCTTGAACCATTCCATTTGTCATGTTCTCTAAATTCTTCAAGATTATTCCTTTCATCCATTTACAAATCGTTTCGCACGCAATGAGCTAATATCTGACATCGTGTCAGGGCTATGAAGGTGATTTCCAGGGGTGCTTTTCTCGTGACGTAGCTGAAAGGATTTTGGACGCGGGTTCAGCGTCTTCGAGCTTGAAAAAAAACCTGGTATTTAGACTGCAGCGAGGGGGGCACTTCAAAATGATAAAACTGAAGCTAGCAGCCATAATTAGCAGCGAAAAATGCTGAATTCAATTGAAATTAAAGAATGAAGCCGGAGTATGAAAACTTTTCGTGAAATATTATAAAAAAAGAATGCTTTTCGAGCTTTTATAAGAATCATAGACCGAAATCTGTACTTCCTAATTATATCCAGGAGAAGCTTGAAATGTTTGGCTGATAGCTAATATGGCTGCTAGCTTCAGCTTCATCATGGGTATTCCATGAGTATTTCATGGTATTTCATAAGTATTTCATAAGTATTTCATGAGATGACTGTCCCAACTATTTTACGAGTGGATACCCTCTTGGACTGCAGCTAAAATCGGGTAAAAATCGGCTAAGCTCGGGTATAAAAATACCCGAATGGGGTTGAAGCTAAGAGCCATAGTTAGCAGCCAAAAGTGGTGAATTCAATAAAAATGAGACAATGAGGCCATATAATTTGAATTTTGTGAAATACTATTTGAAGGAATACTTTCATAAAATTATAGACATGAATCTTTACTGCGTGATTTTATTGAGGAGAACTTTGAAATGTTTGGCTGCCAACTATGGGTGCTAGCTTCAGCTTCATTATTTTTATGTAGGTACTCAGTTTTTAGATTCTATGGACACTATTTAGCTTCAGCCTTCACGTTTAATTGTAATGGAAAAGCCCGGAAAATTTAGTCAAAATTAAACGAAGGTAAATTGTCAAAGAACATCATCATGTTATTCCCGTGCTGGAATATCCCAACGATTTTTAAATCTTCTTCATTTTTTTGGGAGGGAAATTCGCTTTTTCCGGTTCGTGTACAACAACTCCGGATCTGCGAATATGCGCACAGATGTGAATTCATGAAAATTGAACGAGACGTGTGTAATCGAAACATTCAAAGGGTTGTTTTATCACTTTTCCCCGCGGTTGCGTTTCGAACAGGCGGGGAGTAGACTGATTAATAGTAATAATCATAATTCAAGAATATCCACAAAAATGTTGGACCTGGTTGTGACTTTTGGTATTTTTCGCTATTCATCCAAAAAATCGAAAAAAATTATGGAAACATAGCGTGATCCTCACTTTTTGATGTGACCCAATATGAATCATCAGATGAGCATTACAAACCCGTGACATCCTGTTGAGTCGATCAATCCCTATTGTTTCAACATGATCCCATCCTGGGGTAATTTTGTACAGGTATGAAAATCAACTATTTCCATGGTGTAACGATAAAAAAAAATGTATAGAAACAATGTCTAACGGATGAAATTGTTCATTCCCAGTATCGACAGTATCGGAAATTGAAGGATCACGTGTACTTACGTGTTATCACATTTGTTCTGACGTAATTACACAAGGTTACCTTTATTTACATTCAATCATGTGACAAGGAACGTAATTACATGTAATCGCGTCTTCTGACATGAGATTGCATTTGAGTACACGTGGATAACGTTTTTTTGTACAGTACATTTTCACCCCATCTATTCAATACGTAACAACTAGCCAAATTCATTAGTGTATCAACTTTCCCTAGTCGTCACTTTTACATTCCGATTGTGATACTAGGAGAAACAGTCCAAATGAACGATCAACAACGATGAAATTTTCGTGCCTTGTTGGGCCCAAATAAGACCCCAAATCGAAATAATGTCTCTAAAACTTTATTCAAGTGTCTCGAATGACTTCAAGTGACAGCTGAAATACATATATTGGCTTTTCACTATCAAAAACCGTTCCAGTGGAATAACTGTGAAACGAATGCAGCTATTATATGGAAAAACACGTAGGTACAAATTGGAAACAGTAGGTGTAGACTCTTCCTCTCTCATGAACAAACATGTCCGTCTGTCCATTGTTGAACAATGTTGTTTGTATCAAATAGCCTCAGTCTCTCTAGTGTCGATTGATTAAAAACCGTTCAGACACGGGAACTTCCGTATCTATACCAATCGAAGTAGAGGTTGAAAGATATCCTGCAGCATTGGGTATACATCCTGTTGTTAAGGATTCTCTGAATCCGTTCTACCAGCTAATTGTCACGGCACACTAACTGCAACAAATATTGTTTGTTGTTTCAGCAAATAATATCGATAGAAGAGCTTTAGAGAGAGGAAAAGGAAGAGAATTATAATTGATGATGATGATAGAACTTCATCTATAAGAATACCTAGAATAGCTACGTAACTCGATTCATATGATTGTTAACCTACTGTTTTAAACTCGGTTTTAAAATAGCAGCATGGAAAATCTGGAAAACTCTCAAATTTCATTTCACAGTAAATTGACAAAAGGAATTCACTCAGAGAATTAGGAATTTTTTTACATTGAAGATTCACTGGAAATTATGAATTGCAAACAATTGGCCGATACTTTTCAACTAATTGATTTTTTTTTTTTGGAAGCTCGAAGTGCGGTTTTTCAGGAGATACAGCAAATACCAAATTGCTGACGAAATTACAATCAAACCAACCGAAATTACAACAAAATAACCAAATTAATAACATTTCGTACCGTTTCGAACTATTTCACAAGTATTTCATTCCATTTCATACCATTTCACAACTATTTTACACCACGAAGACCTAAATCTCGTCGAACAATACGAGATGATGGAAACCTAAAAGGGCACCTTTTTCTATCTCCTTGGTAATTTCCTCGTTTCTCTCGAGTTTGAAATCAATAAACAAGTGTTTATTTGGTTATTTATTTTTCCGTTAGAGGGTTTCCCTTCTTTTTTTTTTCAGTTTTCTCATCCTCAACAACGTCTTGAACCGATTAGCTCTGACCCGGATGCCGTAATTGGGTTCGAACGAGCATCCGCCGCTTCAGAAGAACCAGACGGTATATCGAAGTGCTGGGCGGTTTACGAGGCGATTCAAACTTGATAGTTAAACTTTTCAGTTTATAACAGACCCTCGGCCCCTGCTGCCTAGCTGAGCTTTGGCATCAAATTTCATTTAGTCTATTCAAGTTGTGCGGAAACTTTTTCCTACCGTTTCAGATGTAGCTTGTGTATCTGCTTACACTGCTATACCTGCACCAAGAAATCGAAAATAAATTTTTTCATTATATTCCCCGTCTTTCTGGTCTTAAGGATGCTTTGAGCTTTTTCAGCCTTTAAGTTCTCATAATTAGTGAGTAATTTCCTCAAGGAAATAAACTCGTTGGAATTTTTTTGAAAATTATTAATTTCACAGTTTGTGCCAGGGATGCAGCAGACACTCGAAATTCTGAGCTTTTGACGTCACCGTGACGTCATGCTCTGATTATTGCGGTCGCCAAATGACGTCGTGGTCAGAATATAGTCTACGAAAAATAACCTTGAAGCTCTCGCGTGCTTCAGACGTGCCACTTATTGCGGTCACCCGATGCTTTGCATTCTGTGGTTACTGCATTCCACATTATAGTGACATGTACTGTCATAGAATATGGAAAATTAATAAAATTCATTTTCACACGTTTTGATTTCGTAAATCGTCACGGTTTCTGACATTAAAAATCCCATTCGAGGCGATTCTCTTCTAGATCTTCTCCGGTGTCTCAATTGACGATATATTATACATATATAATATAATATAGGTACGTACAAGCGATACATTCATTTTTAATATGTTTTTTCGATAAGTTTCTTTGCACAGTTACAAAGGATCACAAAGATGACAAAGCTCACAAAAGATTATAGGGATTACGGCGGGGTTACAAATGATTACTAAGATTACACAAATATTGCAAAAGATAGCAACGATAACGGAAAGAAATGCAAAAATTACAGGAGGATTACAAAACGTTACAAGAATTACAGAAGGATTACAAAACTTTATAAGGATGACAAGAGATTACATATAGATCACAAAAGATCGCATTAAGGATTACAGAAAAATTGCAAAGATTACAAAAAGATTACGAACAATACGAAAGGTAAAAAATATTACACTGTATGAGAACTGAAGTACAACGAAGCTCCTGTACACCAGATTTCAACAGTAATTAGTGATTAGTAATTAGTGAACAGTAATTAACCTAAATTAGTGTTTTGGAAAATATAATCACTTTTTTACGACACTAATCAGTAATTAGTGAACACTGTGAACAGTAACTAACCTGAATTAGTGTTTTGGATAAGATATTCATTTTTTTATAACCATGCACTAGGCTCGACTAAAAGGTTATCATCAAATAATTCATTGAATTATAGATTGGAAAGATGATCGTTCCTCGCCTAAAAAGTTTCAATTCATCCAATGGAGCTCATCATTGCCGATGACATATTATTTTCCCTGATTTAGAAGAGAATAATCTTAGCTGAAATCATTATAATGTCAGAAACCGGGGCGTTTACCTTATGGGAATTTACATTACGAAAGACGTACGAGTTTTCGACTACGATTCAGTCTCATAATTTAATGAGTAAATTTCTATTGGCGTGAAGGGAAAGTGGGTGAATTGAATTATCAAGCTTAGGACCTCACAGTAAGAGCGTTTAATACTCTGGGAAAACTTTACCGCGGTAAATTACACGTGCAGGGTTCAAAAGTTTGGGATTTATTACCCTCAAAAAATGCGACACTAGTAGATTTAATTTGATAGAGCAATAATGGCTCGAATGCGAAATGGAAAATTTGAGAATAAGGGATTTTTTCGCACGCCTATGTAAATGCATATGAATCATAAGGTCAATTTTTCTTAACCCGTCATAAGAGTCAAACGATGGAAACGGTTTCTACGTTATTTTCCATCATATCTCACTTCCGGTTGATTCTAGGTGAAAAATGATATATACTAGTTTTCAAGCTCATCAAATTCTCTACAAAAAAGTTTCGAACGTTTTTTCCGTACTATCATCCGTTCGAAAGATAATAGAGGCCTAAAAGTCAAGCACTTACATCATTCGTAATTAATTGACATACTGCAAGAGTTAATGTATAGTTGATGTTTTTAGTATTTCTGAGATAAATTTTTGAATTTATATTCACTGAAACGTTCCTCAGTGAATTTCACTCCGATTCTGATCCGCCGCCGCCGCCTATTGTCTGATTCCTCAAGGTTTCAAGATCCTCTCTTTTTGTCTGCTTTTTATCGCGCGTAATTCGGTCGTCTGAGAGAGTCGGGATCAATCGAAACTCCGTGTCTGTATATATATATACGGATGAAGAAGAGATCACGAAGTGACTTAGGACTCAAGTTTCTCGAATGCTTTCCAAGTGAATTTTGCCATTCCTTAGAACTAATAGATAACGCAGATCGAACCTAAAATACTCAAAATACACCGGAAATAACAGGCGAGTTTGAGCAAGCTTCTGAACTTTCCGTTACTTATTTTGTTTTCACCTATTTTGATTTTGCAAATCTGAGCCGCTCAAAAAACCTTCGAGTACCAATTTTTATAAAATTTCGAATGTTTTTAGTGTTTTTTTTCTAGCAAATTGTATTTGTCACTTTGAATTTCGCGAATCTGACTTCAGGTTCGTGATCGGCGACCCAAAAACCACGTGGTACCAGATTTCATTCAAATCCCTTGATCCGGACTCAAGATATCGTCATTTTTATCGTATTTTTCAGAATCTTAACATTCGAATAATTCGGAAAGTATTCAACCGATCTGAGCAAAAATTTTCATTTTCGGGGCGGTCACAATGCCTTCCTTTTTTCTTTCCAGAAAACAGAGAAACTGGAAAATCGTTTCTACGATTCGCGTCTCATTGGCCAATAGCGTAGATAACAATGTCGCTCATATCGTACCCCAAGTGCAGGCAATACGACTGTAATACGCAAGAGAACAATGGAGGGGATGAGGATCTGAAACTGCAGCAGGAAGAAGGTAGTTACACTCCCATCAAGGGTGAATCGAGGGCGTGGGTGCCTGTTGTAGTACCTATATACATACGAAGAAGAAGGTAGATGGGGAAGTATTACGTCACTGAAGAGCCTGCCCTACATCCGGAGACTGAAGACTGGAGGGTAATCATCGCGGAATCCTTTTCAATGTTCTTTCATAGAGGTAGGAGGAGATGGAAGCTCTGAACTAAGAACTGCGAAACCTTGCAGAGGTAGGATATAGAAAGACGTGAAAACAAAAAAAACTCCAAGAAGAAGGGTGACGAACAGCAGTTTTTTGTATTCATAGATCCAATTCAAGGTATGCATCCCAGTTTCTGAACCTCTAAGGACACATCAGGTTCCTATACATAAATTAAGGGAGGCTTACTGATTTTTCGTCACGTACGGTTTGCATCGTTGGACACAAATCGTTTCCTACAAACCGGAGAAATGGGATCCCCTGGACATAATTAAATGAGTTGGTCAATTAACGGATCTGTTCACAGCGGATTTTGTAAACGATAATCAAGGGGGATTATTTAGGGACAAAGAAACCCCCGAATAACCAACAACTAACAGTGCATTCGTCTTATTGTTAATTACAGAGATCGCGACTGTTATTCGAACAGAACAGCTACTATTGTGAATACAATGCGGAAACTGACTATACAGACAGAGCAACGAAATCTAGAAAACAAAATTACGTACTCCTAGATTCAATGTTCCAGACTAAAATCGGGATTTTGCAGGGTTAAAGGAAATTAAGGGGTGAAATTCAATTCCCTGTCACTTTTGTGATTATCATTTTTAGTGAAAAATACAGAAACACGACCTAATTACTCTACATTATAATTGAAAACAAAATTCTATGCGAAATCCCAATTGATTAAATCTAAAAAAATCGCACGAGGTAGTATTTTCGTTGTTTTAAAATTAATCAGCTAATCAACGATCAGTTACCACGAGCAGTTACAATCCTGGCTTAGTTAGCTCGAAAAGTTTGAGCTCGTGGAGAAGTTTGGGCGATGATTATATAGGCGCGAGGACTTGTAGAGCAATTACGCCGGTTCGGTAAGCGAACGATATAAATCGACAACAGGTTTTGAGCTTAGACTTTATACTTTGGTGCTTGCAAGTCCTGCCGGCTTGACGAAGATTGAAGAAAATTTGTTATTCGTGTTTATACAAAGTTTTATCAACGGCGACGGCATAAAGTATACAAAAGTGTACCGATAAGAAAAGTTTTTAGCTTTTAGACGCACCCCATACCACGACCAGCAAAAAGCTCGTCTCCCCAAGCGTGCGTAATTTTCTCAAAGACAAGATGGAAGAATACGTTTGAAAAGAAAAGAGATTAAAACGAATAAGCGATAAAAATAACAAGTCCTATCAAACAGGAGAACCTGGACCTAGCACTCGTTAGTTTTTAAAATTACGAAAACAGCCGGAGGGAGACCAATAAAACCGAGGGGTGAATCATAAAGGAAATGTGGTGTACGAAGGACCGGAAATGTCGGGAATGTCGGGAAATGTAAGGAAATGTTGGGAAACGTTAGTAAATGTCAGGAGATGTGAGGAGATTTCGGGAAATGTTGGGAAATGTTGGGAGATATCGGGAAATGTGGGGGAGATGATATGGTGTACACATTTTTGCTAGTGATTTACCCCTCGAATAAAACGATCAACACTCTGCAAGCTGTGAGCTCGATTTCTCGATGAACGAACCGTGAACGCACACCTATACGCTGATGCAAACTTCTTTCACATAATCATCAAGACGAAAGACGAGTGTGGAGAAAGAGAATTATTTTTTAATCCAAAACACTAATTTAGGTTCATCATTGTTCAATAATTACTAATTACTGTTGTAAAAATAATGATTATCTTATCCAAAACACTAATTTAGGTTAATTACTGTTCACTAATTACTAAATTACTGCAGCTGCTAGTTTCTGACACTCGGCTCGCTACAGCTAGTTTAGTCTTTGGAGTCGCGGTTCGTTTCAATAATTATCAGATGAGATCTCATAGTTCCTATAAATGCAACAAATCGAGCAACAAATATTCATGTCAACCAAGTCGAATGTGTCTGTTTCAACAAAGTGAACGTCTTTACAAAAAAACTATTGAGGCTACGTCCCTGGTGAATCTAGGGGTCAGAAACTAGTGCAACGCTGAAATAAACAGAAGACCGAAAGAACCCGGTATTTGACCCCTTCTTGCCGCATGAAAAACTTCGCAGTCACTCTTAGTCATCGATAATGCATTTCTGTATTAGATTTTGGACTTTAACGTACACTGAAGTAAATGGTTCAACTAAATGGTTCAACTTTTCTCCTTGATGATTATTTTTCATTAGCCTAACGTGATATTGTAGAATAAAGTTAAGAAGGGCTGAGGGGTCAGAAGCCGGGGCGCTTACCTTACTCTGCGTTGAAACGAGGAGAGACGAGGAGCCACTATTGGAACAAGTCCTCGGTCCACGTGGTTAGGGAAATTTTATTTTCTCACTCATTTTTCAGAGAAACAAAAATCTGACCTTCTTTACTCTGTATAAATTTTGACGGTTTCAATTTTTCACACGAAATCGATGATAAATCTCAAACTTTTCTCTTCTGATTTCAGGTAAGTTTGCGACACGTCCAAAGTTTCTACTGGTTCAATTTTTCAAATTGTTCTACTGTTCTTCTGCGATCTTAAATTCGGTGAGTTTTTCGACTGAAACCCACAAAAAGTTTATATTTTTTTCTTTTACGAGGTAATGAAAAAAATGTTTCGCTCGTTCTCTCGACAGAAATGTGGTTCCTCTACTGTATAATAAGCTGAAATTATTATTCCACTGCAACCGCGACTAGTTCACATGATAAATTCATAACGCACTCGAATAAGTGGATATTAAGCTTTGCCACATTATTTTTAATAAGATCATTTTTCAAATTTTATTATCGTTTTTACACGATTTTGGAAACAATTTTTTCTGTCTATGGTCCACGAAAAGAAACCCATAAGTGGACCGATTCCACTTTACCGGATCTCGAACTCTTCAGTGAGAAAAGCTTTTGAAAATGAACAGAGAATTGACAAAAAATTCACCGGATGTTCATCATTTTCTAATGTAAGATAAAATAGCCCCTTCTTGATAACTCGAGTAAAAATATAAGTTCATCAAAAATCATCTGTTCATTTTGAAAAAAATATGAAATCGTTACGGAGGGAAAGATCGAAATGTGAAAATGGAGTTCAAGTATTTTTTTTTTTGTTGCAAAATTAGTGTAAATACGTGATCATGTTTAGAAAATACTTGTTTCATGTCCGAGTACTTGCTGGCTCAGATATTTATAGATACGACCAGACCAAGTTATTGAACACTCACCGATTCATCCGAAGAATATTAATTATAATCCTATTTCACAATTACTCAGCTCCTTTAAAAATTATTTGATGAACGAATGAAAAAATCCAATCCAGAGTCACAATAATTTGTTAATTAAACCAGATGAATAATGGAATTCAATGATGAAGTTATCAAATAAACCAGACAAATTGAACAGTGTTCAGACTACGAAATGTCAGTCAACAACTCGGTCATGTCCTAAATTCGTTGTCCTAGTTAATTATGACGTAAATGACGAAGTGCCGATTTTTTTTAGATGAAATTATCTTTGTAATCTAAAAAATAGTAACTACTCTGAATTTTTTCTGTTAATAGAATGAGAACCAAATTTTTGATTTGACAATTAAATTGACTTATTATTAAAATCACTTGAAAAATAAATTTGACTCAGTGCCTACGGCGAGTTGCGTGTCGTTTTAATCCATAACGTGGTGACTTTCATAAAAAAGAATAAAAATAACAATAACAATAATTAAGTGGGTAATAACGTTGTAACAATCTAAAGTCTACGATCTATACTTCGTCCACGTAATATTATGTAAGCCAGATTATTATTCCTCTACATCACGAAAAAAGCACTACTTTATATTCAAGAACCCTTTTTCTTATTGCTTCACCTTTGAACTACCCTCTGATATACAAAACCTGCCTCGAGACGCACGCAATAAATTTTTATAATACAATAAACCACGGATACATTCTAGTCTCAAAATTGAAAATATGAAATTTCAGATGCTGACTGTCACGATTGACAGGAAAAAATGTTCAATGATTCACAAAAAAAATTCTATCTCGATTAATTCATCATTTTCTCTAGGGATTTCGTTCCCAACTTGATTCTCGATCTGAAAATTTTTTCAAGTATTCTAGCATAGTCGTCGTATTCGAATCCAGGGACATAATTCGTACGGGATTGTTGAGTCGGTTGTTAACGATGGACACGATCTGGTCACCCCCACTCGACCATCCGACTACAATGCTCGGTCGTAAAGCACTTCTATTAGCCAAGGGTCACCCGCCGAGTCGTCGCGGTTGGAGCCAGTCGAGGTTTCAGTCGAAATAGGTAGGGGAAATAGTCGTGATAGTCATAGAAGGGTGCAAATGTCACTGGCTAAATTGCGTGTAAATCATATCCTCCGTGAATTGTTCGACGCATAACAGAAGGACGGGGTGATTAATCGATTTTGAAATCTAGCAGCACCTGCGAATTTAATAGGCTATGTATATCCCTCGTCGTGAAAGTTGGCTCTCTGTAGTGTAATATTGAAAAAACAGTGCCAGAGCACTTTGAGACAAGACAAGCCTGAGCAGACTGAGAAGAAGGCAGGAGGTCGTCGGGTGATAAAGGGATGTCACGCAGAGAGGAGGATAAGAATGAATGAAAATAGAAGCTCTAAAGGAGGGAATGAAAAAAAGGCATGAAAAGTGGGAGAAGAGAAGAGGAGCTACGTGTATGCATGTAACAACATATAGTGGGTATAGAAAAGTAGATACTGTCAGAGAATATGAAGAGAGTTATTACGACTCACAATCAGGCGAGATACAACCTGTATAGCACTTTGATGATAGTGCAGGCTTTCGACTTTCGAAACTTATATCAACCCACGCTACCTCATATTCCTTCAATTTTTATACGTCGCTAATACTGTATAACGTATGTTGGACGTGTATGAAATAGAAGAAGAGATTTGGCAGAGTTTCTCATCGAGTACATTTGGAAAATTATTGTTTAACCCCTTCAAATGCATCTTGAAGTACTTGTATGAAATGGTTTTCATATTTCAGGGTCAAAAGCGAACTATCTTCAGCATATAATACCTGAATATCGCTCTTTTGTAACACTTGTTTGGAAAGTTTGATTTTTGATGCCTGCGTACACATTTGGAAATTTTAACATCATCAGAAGAAGTAATGTCAATTGAAAATAACGTGTTGATCGAGTTTCATGTACATAATCGTTAAAGGATCAGATTTTGAGTCATTTATCAGAATAAATCTACGTCATAGTTGGGAAAAAATGATCCTTAGAAGGTCAGATATTTATAATTTGATCCAATTCTATCTCGATTTTGTCAAATTTGATCAAATTCTATTTCAATTTTGTTTCTACAAAATCATACAATATCGAAATTTATCAATTCCTTCGAATCTGATCAAATCTGATTGAATTTTATAAAAGTATACAAAAATGAGAAACGTATAATTTTATATACTTTGATCGTATTTGATCAGATTCGATGGAGTTCGATGAAATTCGATGTTTCATGACTTGATGGAGACAAAATTGAGGTAGAATTTGATAGAAAATTTGACCAAATATTATCGAGTCTGATAGATTTTTGTGTCCGGGTATTCTTACATTTCTTCAAAGTCATAACAATTCAACATTTTTAATTATTGAATGTGTATTTTTCTTGCGTGTAGCACTGTTTATAAACACAAGGCAAAGTCGTGTACATCATATGTTTGCCTTTGAACTATGACGGGTGTGTCACCAGTAGGACTATTCATTCATATGTACACCGCGGCCTTTTAGTTGTATTTATATTAATAATAACGACGGGTGTGTCGCCCAAGATGGAAAATTATTAATGTAAATCAATTGAAAGTGTATACCAATTTTTGAAAAAACTGATGAGAAAAATTAACGGACGATCCGGGAATCGAACCCGGGATCCACGGATGCTTAGCCGGAGACTTACTCCACTAGACCACCTTCTTCGCCCACAGATCACGTCAATTCTTCTCATCATATACTAGCTTCTTCTTGTAGGTCTTGTATTGGTTCTTAGTGCTCAAATTTTAATTGAATGTGTATTTTTCTTGCGTGTAGCACTGTTTATAAACACAAGGCAAAGTCGTGTACATCATATGTTTGCCTTTGAACTATGACGGGTGTGTCACCAGTAGGACTATTCATTCATATGTACACCGCGGCCTTTTAGTTGTATTTATATTAATAATAACGACGGGTGTGTCGCCCAAGATGGAAAATTATTAATGTAAATCAATTGAAAGTGTATACCAATTTTTGAAAAAACGTTTTTTGACGTGATCTGTGGGCGAAGAAGGTGGTCTAGTGGAGTAAGTCTCCGGCTAAGCATCCGTGGATCCCGGGTTCGATTCCCGGATCGTCCGTTAATTTTTCTCATCAGTTTTTTCAAAAATTGGTATACACTTTCATTTTTAATTATTATTCAATAGTATAATGAATTCTAACATCGTTGTATTTGACAAGAAAATGCAGTAACAGTGAAAAAAAAGTCTACAGGAACAGGAAGAATTATTTGGAACCGTTTAACACCTGCTTAAAAATTTCGCGCATGCGCATATCGCAAGTGCCTCGCTTTTCGCACTAGGGTGAGAAAATTTCGCGCATGCGCACTTTAAAATAGCTTAACTTCAGGTCCGTGAGTCAGTTACTTTCTCAGGTGTCAGATTCTATATTCGTCTGCTTTAAATTTCTATCTATGATCAAATTAGGCTGTTAAATTTCTATTTTCGACGTGTTTCTTGGTATTAATATCGCAGCTGATTCTCGTGCTCTAATTTGATATTACGTGTATGTACGTCTGGCATAGACTAAAGGACCTTATTAGATCGTTGAAAGAGCGCTTTAAGCCGAGTTAAATTACCTACTTTGCCTCCTCAAAGCTGATGAGTGTAGGTATTGAGAGAACCATCAGTTAATGAAGAAACTTGAAACCAAACTGCCGAGCAACACGAATCTCAGTTTGTTACGGTTTTTTTTCTTCACCTTTCTCGTTCGCAGAGAATGAATGAATTTTATTCAAAAGTTTCGCTCAACTTAAAACTTTTCTCTTACCCTTTATGAGACAGAATCAAGTAATATTGAACAACTTTACAACGTTTATCGCGATTTTATACGCGATGAAATGTCTGAAACTGAGGGTTTGGTGGTGGCTGCAGGAACGTATCGATTACACATCGAGTGGATGCTCCGACTCTCACGCACGGATTGAAATATCTTACCTCAAGAGGTCGTACATACTTACCGCAGCCCTTACCAAAGCCAATAAGGGTTCGATACGTCGAGGGCCGTGCCTGACCTATCTGCTCCGTGTTCGGGATCGACGTATTTTAACACCATCTCGTAATTTGTCGATGGACGTGGGGTGAAGCCCTATTCCCTTTCGCCTTTATTATTTAGAATTGAACTCCGGAAGAATTATATTTGCTCCATGATTACAATACATGTTGTGAGGTTTGAATATTACCGCGCCTAACTTCATACTACGACATTCAGCATAAGTATAATATGACTACGTTTACAGATTAAGGTGTTGAGAAAAGCAATGGTTCACTGTACGAGAAGACGCCTGATAGATAACATATTTAATTCCTCGTAGTAGTTTTACTTTGTTTTATTTCTAGTCGAAATCAGAAAGAACAGTCTAGAACATAATTATCAACGGATCAAAAAATTGATGTTTGAAAACGAATTTATAACATATTGGGACGTTTGACGAAACTACGCGCTGGGTCAAACAATAAAAGATAAGTTTACAACTGTTTGATCTTAGATAAAATGGTTATCAATGACTAGGAATGTGAAGTTGAATTTATTCGAAAGAAAATATTAATTTAGAAAATTGATCAAAGAAGAGGCGTTTTCTTATTTTATTTTTATTCTGATTTACAAAAGAATTTTGAATTGTATGGTTGAGTTAAAACGGTCTTTGTTATGGAAAATTGAAATTGAAACGATAATTTGATTGAAATACTGAATAAAAGAATTTATTTTCATGATCGAACATTGAAATTGAATTTTTAATGTCTTATTTATATTCACTAAAAACTTGTTTCTTCTTTAAATTAAATTGATAGTCAGATATTATCTAAACGAACCATACCCATGACTATTTTGTCATTTTTTACACTTTTCAATCTAGGACAAGCCTTTGAAGTCACTGAACAGATTTCATCCCTCTAATAGCACAAATCAGGAAAATCAATACTACATACATACGTATCGCCGGGTGATAAATTATCGTTATTTGTACGAGCTGATCGAATAACATCACAGGCTAGTGACCAAGTTCTTGAACCATAGAGAGGAGCAGCAGGAGTTGGACGAACATCAGGAGCATTGCACGGGATGTTATTCCGCAGATATTCACCCTCCGAGGTACGTCCACGTTCTCGACAGTTTATCTGGCTAGAAATTATCATCGGGTTGAGGCGTCATAAAGTGACTTTATCATGCCTCTGCCGTAAAAAGAAAATTGTTTGCCAAATCGTGGTCGTACACCGAGACACTCGTCTATACTCTATATATCACACGCATAAATTATCATGGAACCTTCATACCGGCGGTAAATCGTTTGTGAGTAATGGCACTCATGTGTCTTCTCCAACTTCTCTCTCGAGACCCGGGAAGATTTCGAATCCGCGAAGAGTACTAAAGTCGACGAATGTTTATTACTCGTAAAAAATTCAGAAAGTACGTGATGTCGCTTCGTCGGAGTTCATTAGCCACAAATCCTGCGGTTCAGTTTCGGTTTTTCTTATTTTCATCGCGTTCAATGTCTTCTCGCGATGTTACATCACCTTACGATGTTACATTCCGCCTGGTGTCTAAGTTATGCCACGTGTTCGGATGATAAATACTCTAGCTATGGGGAACAGGGTGTCAGTATCGTGTGGGTACGTGATTCTGCAGCTCACACACCCCGACAAAAAAATTCCCCGAGGGAACGTCGCTGTCCGGACTCGCATCCTGCACAGAGTGAAAGAATTATGGGTGTAACGGTCATCGGTACTCCAAAAACGTTTAATTTCTACGTTTCGGTCGAAGCATGATCGACCATCCTCAGAAATGTGGAATAAAATGACCATTATATAATTTGGGAGACTTTTCAGCTTAAAACTAACAAAACCATTTCTAAGCGCATCGCGTCGTGGTTAACCTTGGCAAGACACAGCTTACACAAGGCAATCAGATATTATGATCCGTGGATAGGCTGCGCGATTCTACGTCCCTTCAAGAAACCGCTTCAAGTGAAGAGTTTGAGGGAAAAGTGAGAAGAGCAATGATCAGAAGGTTTTCCGACAAGAACGAGGAAGTCGTTGAGTGTGGGCTCGATCGGTTCCTGGTTGTTGGAAAGGTCCAGACGACTAACTTGGGGATAGATTTATTAGTTGCCAATCGATTTCAGATTGACTCCGAACAGCGGGATGACGAAGGGGTTGGAAGTGGGGTGATACTGCTGCTTCAGCATATTATAGCTTCACTACATGCTCACATGAGAGTAGTAGAGGTGAAAAACTTTGGGAAGTATAATGCCAGCTCATATTTCACGAGGCCAATCTGTGTCGATGGCCGAACAAAGTTTCTGTTACAGCAGACATTGAAGAACTTGAAAATTCAAATAGTCCAGTTAAATTAGATGAAAAATAGCGAATAGAAAAATGAATTAGTTAAGATCTGTAAATTGGTAAAGGCCTTCATCTTGGTCGGGCCTACATCTGAAGGGACGGAAAGTCCTGGATCCGCTATCTTGAATCACAGCTGCTCGAATTCAGTTTTTTCGTCATATCTCGACAACTATTGATCCTATCGTCACGGAGGTTCTTACAGAAAATGAAGCTAACTGAATTCTCTACAACACAGGTTTCATACATTTGTCTCGTATCTTCGACAGTTTCTCTCTAATACACTAGTGAATACGTACATAATTATCACAAGGTTCTATACCAAGGTTCACGGCTGTATTACACAAAAAATATCGAAGATATGAATAAAATGTATTGAACCTTTGTTGTAGAGAATTTGATAAACTTCATTTTTTATGCTAACCTCCGTGACGATAGGATCAATAATTGTCGGGATATGGTGGAAAAACTGAATTCCGAGCACTTTCGATTCAATATGGCGAATCAAGCCGTCTAGTTAGAGGTTAGGACGTTTAGTCCTTTCAATAGTCGGCTAAGTTGAAGGTCTCTACCAATTTATAGACCTCCAAAAATAATCGTTCCATTTTTTATGACTGGATTAAAGCTAACATCGAGTTTCTGATGTTCATCATTAAACTCGTGAAAAGTTGAGTCACTAATTTTTTAGTTATCAATCTGTTCATCAGTTCCCATTTTTTTTCTTTCACGACAGTGAATTCTACATTCAATTTATCTTTGTCAGACGCAGCTGTCACTGCAGTGCAGTGATCAGTATGATACTGTATCAATAGGCCAAAAATATCACCTCCAATATACAGTTGCGAATAATTCTTGTATTTTTTTTTTATCAACTGCCGTTTGTTGACTGCAGGTGTCTAATGGACGTTTCATTATCATCTTCAATTATTTCTCTACAGTTCTTTATCGAAGTTGAAAATCCGAAATCAAATAGAAAAATGAAGCTGTTTGCAAAAATGATTCACGTACTGTCGAAGAGGCAGTTAATCACGTGGGAAGTTCTTTCCTATAGAAACTTTTTCACCTCTCGTTCACAGTTCCGGTCACTTTGAACATCTGGTGTTCTCGACCCAAGTCAATCGGTCAATTTTCTAGACTGGCTGAAGCTAAATCTTGACACATAGAATGAGAAGAAATGTTGGGTTCTGTGATGTAGGCGCGTTGAAGAAGGTGATCGAAAAGACGATTCATCATTAGAGTGCTCGGAGCTTTTTTCTTATCGATTTTTCGAAATTACCTTCTTCGTTTTCTCCGTTTCTACCGAAGTCGAATTTCGACTGCGGTCATCCCTTTGGTCTTCGGTCTCTCGAGCTCTGCGGTGTCTGGTTGCTGCATTGCCTACACTACTGCGCACCGCGAGCGCCGCAAACCCCACGAGACGTGATTGTCTGATCTATACGTCAGACGTGACCCCAGATAAAGTTTCGTGGTCGCATCATAGAATACAGAAAAAAAATGTACGCTATTTATGTACGCTATATTATGTATGTACGCTACAGAGAAAACGAACAAATTTCCAGGTACGAAGTAATAGTTAATTCAATGTAGGATTCACAGACCTTTTTTGGGCTTCGTATTCAACGACTTTCTGCAAAGCGTGTGTTGCGTGTGTCGCTGAATTATTTTGAATAATTTGATCGTTAATTAAAACCGATATGAAAACCTCTGGTCGTGTTAAATTCTTGCGTGATAAACCGTCTAGTTCAACTCGTGATGTTTGATCACCTTAAGTTATTTGAGTGATAATAGCTACCACGTATAAATGAGCCGAGATAAGAACTTTGTTAGTTTTTTTCCCACAATACGTCACATCAGGGGATCCCGAGTTCACCTTATCGCACGTTATTTTCCCACTCTTAATATTCTAGTGGGTTCAACGATTTCCGTGCAGCAATTATAAAATACGCTTTGTTTTTTTTTCTTACGTAATTGTAAATTTGATAAAAAATATCGTGAATTTTGTCACCAAGATTACATAATTTGATTATATAACATCATGAACGTTTTTCTTTTTCCTTTTTTTGTTCATCCAGTTACTACAAAATTTCAACTTGTTTGAAGTCGATTGAAAAATAAATACTCAACAATATTAGTTGTGAATAAATTTTCGTAACAATTGAATAGCAAGAAAGTACTGGATCATTTCTAGCCATTCTTATAATACAGAAGGACAAAAATTATGACTTTCATACTTTCCCAGAGAGTTTTTTTTTTGTCGTAGGGAATTATAGGATAACCCTTCGATGAAAAATTCAAGTCGTGAGACAGATAGTCTTGACATTGTTCACTGAAGAATTCCTAGCGATTCTACGCACCGTGTAAAATAATCGCAAGGGAAGAAAAAACTTTCACCGAACGATTTATGGCTTCGAGGAAGAAAAAAGGAAACTTGTAAAATGGGACGAAGTCCCGGCCTTTAGATGCTTTATAATTACACAACGGATGGGAGAGATGCTATATTCGGTCTCTTTCTGCGAAATCTACTTCCCCCGCATTTGCGAGATGCCAGGTTCGCCGGGTTCTGGGGAAAACACTCAACTAGGATGTCGAGGTGACTGTCTTCCGCTCCAACCTCTTACGATCTTCGCCTTTCTCAATCCTCTCTCTGTGCCAAGTTATCCACCGTCCCCTTTCCATTATCATAGATGGACGCGTTTTGTCATCTCTGATGAATTCGAACTAGTTCCTTATACTGTATATCCGAATGTTTCAAAACATTTTCTAAGCGATAGTAAGCGAAGAAAAGGAATCGATTTCAATTATATAGACCGAGCGGAGCTATTTTTCTGTTCTTTCAACACGCGCATGAAAAGTCGAATTTCTATCCTGTGGAGGGTGCGCAAAGTGGTTGCTTCCCGCACGGTTCGGCAGCTGCGTGCGCACCTCTAACCTAAAACCTCCTGATTCGCGCAACTGCTAACCCCACAATCATCGGGAGTTTACAAATTTTCTGCACTTGTGATGGAATATAGTATTTTCATTCAGTAACGAAAGAGCGAAGTAGAAAAATAGAAGCAGATTTCTGCAACCTTAGAGCGAGTGAGAGAGAACCCGACAAAAAAGATTTCTGTATGATTGGGTGAAATTCTATCAGATTCTTCTATTTGTACTTTGATCAAATTTTGTCGAATTCTATCGAATCTGAACAAATTTCATCAGAGTTTAGAAAACAATATAAAATCATATATGTTTATCATTTTATATATAACTTTATAAACTCCGATAATATTTGATCAGATTCGATAAAAATCGCTGAACTCCGGTATTGAAGGTATTATTCTATTATAGAGTCAAAATCGAGTCAGATTTTGAAAAATTTGATGGAATTTATCTGGTCAAACAAAAAATAATTTTTTCCCGGAATTGATATCGTGGTATTTGAGATCGGAAAGATTTTTATGGTTGTGATAATGGGGGTGAGATTGTTGGATAGTCAAAATGATGTGCGGAAAAGACAATCATCTGGCTTCAAAATTTCATACCACGCAGCTCGCAGCTTTCCGAATCATGAGACATTTGCATCAGAATGGATCTCAAGCGTCACGTTTCAAAAAATGTCAAATTACTTTCAGTTACGAAATTTTATGTCCCTTTTCCAGGTACGAAAGTTTCCAAAATCAAGCCTCATTGTAACGAAGTGTACAGATTATTGCTGATTATTGAAATAAAAATTCGTCATGCCCTTCGTTTACTCTTTTTACGTCACTGATATCAATTTCACAGCAATCGAATGTGTTTTGGCAACTTGAGTAGGGTTTGAAAATTCCATGTGTAAATCAGCTAGCATTTCCCCTTAACCAAGAAAAGTTGCCAGAAGTTCTCACTTCCATTGAATTTTTACACGACGATTAATCCAAAACTTTTGAATTATCTTGAATCGTAATAATTGGGATTGACGTCATTGAACAAGGTCGAATTTTTTTTTCAATAAATTGTTCTTCCTCCACTTATTTTTCCATTTCTGTATGTTGTCATTTCCGGAGCCGGTTGTCCTCATATTTTCACTCCTTTTTTTATGCATACTTGTTTATATTCCTTCTCGAGGGACATGAATAAATGAATTCCCTTCCTCTCTACCGTTTTCTACATTTTCCGTTTATTTTCCTCCGGTACAATGCTTTCGTCTTCTCCAGTCTGTTCCGTACCGTCGCCTCCGGATCCTTGCGCTTCGACCTCGCGACTCGTTTCCCTTGTTTAAATATTCATACTTCTCTTCCATATTTTCACTAATACCTCATACTTCTTCAGCCCTGTGAAATTCTCGGTTATTGAATCCTCGGTATACATTTCAAACAGGGTTCGAACCAACCTCAAATTAAACTAACGAAAAACAAATTAGCATCGCTCAAAGTTAATTAGTACAGAGTACTGAATGTGCGAGGAAAGGCCAACACTCACAAGTTGATGGATGGCCAAAAATCTTGAAGATCTCTTCCACTGGAGCCTCTTCGGAGTTCGAGGGTCCAGCACATGATGAGGCAGGGCACGAAGCTTGTTTAGGGTTGTGCCGAAGGGAACGTGCCTTTCAAATGAATGAATAGTGACAAACAATGATGAACGAGCGGCCATTAGACGGCGAAGAAGAATGAGGAAACTTGATAGAAGAAAGAGAATGAAAAAAGTCAGAGACAATCGACGAACTCTTGTATACCAAATTTAGGTCAATTCTTGTATGGACGACAAGAAAAGAGACAGAAAATTCTTGGCGGTCTACCAATTCTCACAATTAAATAATTATCGGGGCTGGAGGTTGATTAATTTCAATTTTAATGCAGACCACTGTCTCCACAGTTTTTTCTGCAAAAAAGAAACGGATATGTAGCAACATATCTCTTCTCAGTTGGGACGAAGTGTTTTATTTCGTATAACAAATGATAGACATCCGTTTACGGCGGGTAGATGGACGGAACTTCCGGTAGTCTTAGTCTGCTCAAATTGGTCAGAAAAAAATATGTATCAGGATTATTAATTCCTAGAACAATGTTCATCCAGATGGGACTTTGTCCAGTTGAATCGAAAGACTGTCAAAAGATAGGCTGTCCTATTTTTGTTAATTTTTTTCACCGCATTATCTCGCCGTCACGAATTGCCACATCGCAACTTTTCTCTGCGGGGTTGGGATCAGTAGAGAAATTCTTTTCGGTATTTTTCTGGCGAGACAAAAGTCTGGCGCTTTTATTACATTAAATAATTCATAATTTGTCATACTTAGAGTAAATGGAATCAGGGTTACAAGAATGCGAGTTTTTGTTAAAAACCATCTCATACTTGCGCACACAACACACATATCACAATCAGTCTTGATACAAGTTTAATTTCATAGAACGAAGATATCCTCGCGTCCCTTTACAGCCTGAGAATTATCGTCTCGTTTGAGAGTTCGATTTTTGTGCAAAATATTCTGTATCTCTTGCAGAGATTTACCTTTAGTTTCTGGCATCATTGTAACGGAGAATATTATGGCCATTACCATGAAAATACCGTACAGCCAGAACACGTAGGCCTCACCCATCACGTCCATCAAGGGTTGATACGTCTTAGTAGAAACGAAGGCGCAAAGTCCGATCGAAATGCTGCCCAGACAAGCGGCCATACTTTTGATATTCGGAGCGAACAACTCGCTGAGAACTATGTTGGGAACGGGAATCAGTCCGATGCAAACAAAAGCCTCGTAGCAAAGAATCGACGATATCAAAAGCCACTCCAGTCCGTTGATCTCGACTTTTCCCTCCAGAAGAGCAAAGTGGGCTCCAAGCATCGCCATGGACACGCCGACCCCGGCACTGGAGGCGATCATCAGTTGTCTTCTGCCGAATTTATCAGCAAGATAAACAGCCGCGATTCCACCGAAAATTCCGACTATACCGGCTACAATGACCATCGTAGCTGGTTGCACGACGGTCAATCCGCCATCGGTTAGAATCATTTCCAAGTAGAATATCAGGCTGTTTACACCACCGACTTGCATGAAGAAATACAGCATGACTACGACCAGGCCAGCCTTCCGATTTTGGGGGATGTTGAACTCTTTCAGTTTTTCAGCGAACGTAGCTGACTGAGAGACTTTGATGAAATTCTCGAGTGACTTGACCTCAGCCTCAACGTCAATTCCGGGGTTGTATCTGGCTATCGACTTCTTGGCCTCTTCTATGTCGTCTATGTGGACGAGGTAGTGCGGGGACTCGGGTAGCCAGAGAAAAATGCCGATGTAAATGACCGTCGGCACGAGACTCATGTAGGCGAATACCGCCATTGGAACGTAAGCGCCGATCAGGTTTCCGGCTAGAAATCCAAAGGGCAATCCGTTGGTCGCCAAGGTCACCAAAGCGCCCCGAATCTCACGGCTTGATATTTCACCGAGGTAGAGAGGAAAGCTGCTGAACGCCATTCCTGTACTTAAACCGTTTGTAAAACGCGCTGCGTACAACCAAATCACCGAATCGGCCAGGATCAAGGATACCCAACTGACGATGAACGGGAAACCGATCAAAATCAGAGTCCTTCTGCTCCCTAAGTAGTGAACACTGATCGTTCCAGGAACAGCTCCTACGAGTCGTCCGAGGTTCAGCAATGCCGCCACCCAGGAAGCCTCGTCCAAGCTTATAGGCAAGGGCGAATCAGGCGCTGTCAATTGAGCCAGGTAAGGCGACGTCCATCCACCCATAACTCCGGAAAGGAATAGCAGCAGCATCGCTGTGAATAACCGGACTATAATCGTATCATCGATTCATCACGTCCGACAATTATGGAATAGAATGGGGCGTGTAACACGTCACTCACTTCCTGCGCCTCCTATCCATTGCAGCCACAACGTGCGCTGATGAGTTTCACCGGTATGCTTCGAAGTCATACTTTGATAACCCTGGACTTTGGGGAACTGAAAGAAGCGCGAGTGACGATCCTGCAGGCTCTTAAAAGACTGTGAAGATCGTCTGGTTTGAGGATGAGTGTAAAACTTTTCGAAGATCAATGTTTACCGATGTCACGATGTTGATAAGAAATTGGTGTTCAAGATCACGATTTTTTCGGATCTACCTGTGGCGATAGATCACGTGTACAGATAATACACCCACACAGAACACTTACCAATTTTATACGTATATTGGACGTAATAATTTAGACGTTATATGTCTGATATACGTAAGTTGGAGGTTTACGTTTGGGATAGAAATAGGCTAAATGACCGGCTAAAATCCGTGTAAGGAACGGGTACGAAACGTCCGCTAAGATGTATAGAATATGTATTTTAGAGGTACAAGGAACCACTGTAAGACGTATATCGAAACGTATATATTACGTAGTTTTCCCTGCGCTGTATGTTGCGTCCCACACTACACTTTAGATATGGCGCGGGTAGTTTTGTTAATTAAAGATTGTTAGAATAGAATTTGGTCGAATAACTGTATATTTACAAATTGTTGAATGTTCGATTATTTACAAGGTTTACAGAAATTAGTTATGGTTGTTAAATGTTCTTGAACTTGTTGAATTATTTTGTTTAGTTGATATGACGAAATATTTCTAAGTTGGTTAATTGATATTTCAGTAAGATTTGACTGTTTGTTAGATATTCGATAGGTTGTTCATTTGTTAGGTATTTGATAGTTTGTCGATTTGAGGACTGACTGTCCAGTTAGTTGTTGTTGGTCTGATGATTTGATGTGTACTGTCGTTTGGAAGTTAGTAGAAGGAAGAAAGTGGAAGATTTTGGAAAAGTAGAGAGGGTGTAAGAGTTTGTAACGAAGATTAGGATTGGTTAAGATAGTGGAGTGGGGAAATTGAATAATTTCTTTGATTGGTAGATCATTTTTGAGGAAAGGATGTTCATCCGAAGTAGGAGGTACTTAGGGTTGGAGTTAGGTAAATGGAGTTTCTTGGAAGAGGTATGTGGATACATAGGTTATAGTGGAGTCCAGGAAATGTTGGAAACAATAGAGTAGAAATTTGAAGAAATTCACGTAGAGAGGGTTGTAAAAAAGAACTGTAATTTTGAGCTTATGGCCGCACATTTGGTCGCCAAATGTGCTGGTCAGAAATAGAGAAAATTAGTAGAAAGTCGAGGGTTTTATGGTCGATGTCCTGTCTATTGTTCCGTGTTTTCGTCTCGTCTCTGGGTTTTTACCAGTTCATCTTTGTATTCTAGAATTGATATAATATTATTGAAACTAGAAGAAATCTAATCTACATTAATATTAAGAATTTGCGTGGTGACACCGCAACACTGTACGTGAATTTACGTCCAATATACTGATGCGATACGTATGTCCTTCGTACTCTTCATGATTTTGAATACGTGTACTATACGTAAATCAAACATATTACGCGTTTTGTGTATAGAGAACACATATGGGTAGAATATTTATACGTATAGAGAACGTGTGAGATACGTATAAGGAATTAAAAAAATATATATTATGTAATAAGTTATTTTTTAACTTATTATTGGATATTTTCGATATTTTAGGTTATTTTTATTTATAGTTGAGCACGCCTGTCAATTAAAACGCATTCTGCGATCGCTTGAATCCTTCGCTTTTCTAAGACCTAGCCGGGGGGTTGAACCGAGTACGCTCGCCACTCTTCGTATCACTAGTCGCAGGCCCTAACCACTACGCTTGTCCAACCTATACGAATCGTCGAAATCAGGTGGGTCTGCAAACCGTGTGCTGTACGTAAGTCTTTAGTATTCCTTCGGTTGTGCCCGACGCCAAGATAAACACATCTGCTGTACGTCTAACGTACGTATGGCAGAAAAGCGGTAGCTAGGTGCATTTCGGCTTACTGTAAAAATATGTCGCATCCACGTATATTAAATGTTAGGATCAAGAATATTTATACGTCGTCAATGTCACAATGCGATACGTAGGCGAAACATACCTTTCGTGTCGCCTACGTTGCAGTTATCAATACGAAGATCTCACTTTTACTCGACATATATCGTACGTAAATCGAAGGTGTCTTGAAGATCCAATTCGGCAACCTAAGTGATACGTCTTCCGTATGTACAGTAAACATTTAAAAAGCGTTAGTTTTGCGTGACGTGAAAGATACATACATAATGCGTATAGGCTAGGTTTCTCAAAACATCTGAATAATCATCAATTATATACGTTGATGGTACATATAATAAAAGTTTCATGATTGTCATAATACTTTACGCAATATGAATGTAATTTATACGTACATGCAATACATAAAAAACGGCTTCGGCATTGACGCGAATGATACAAGTGTTATACGTATATACTTCGTATTCAGACGTTAAAACGTATTTCATACGTAAAATCAACTACGTGTTCCGCGTGGGCAGTTTCCACGAAACTTGAGTTCATTTCCAATTCGGGTGTTCAAGCTATTCGATGATATTCTTCATTAGAAGGATGCGACGTTGATGTAGGTTGTGTCAAGTACATCAAATAGCGTAAATTGCTCGGGTTAGGTTGCGGTACGTATCACTTTGCTCTTAGTTCCGTATTTTGAGGTTAATAAATAATCTTGTTATTGTAAACTTAGCCCAGGCTGATCTAATTTTACTAAGGACGGGATCTAAGTAGAATATTATAATAAAATGAGAAACATGACGTTGAAAATATATGGGGCATTCCACGTCAAACCGACCCCTCATGAGCGTGACCCCCTGGGATTTCGATGCCCAATAGATTTTTTGGTTCGTTATGGTCAAAAATGCTGCCTCTAATTTTTCAAAAATTATCCGACATTCTTTAAGGTCGTATGGTGACCTCAAATATCCTCATCAAGATGGACATTTTTAAAATCGCTGATTTTTTTTGTAGAATCAGGGACTCGAAAACACATCGTTTGGTCATAGTCCGATCATGGGATAAAAATGCTAACATTTTTTTTTTCAATTTTTGATTTTTCACAAAAATATAAAAAAATTCTAATCATGGTTTTTTTGTAGTAAAAAATAAAACAAAAAGAAACTTTGACTTGGTGAAATTTCATTTTCTTGTTGGTTCAAGAGTAAAACGCCAAAAACGATCGTTGATTGCGGTTTTTTTTTCGAATCAAGCATCGTTTTTGGCGTTTTACTCTTGAACCAAGAAGAAAATGAAATTTCACCAAGTCAAAGTTTCTTTTTGTTTCATTTTTTACTACAAAAAACCATGATTAGAATTTTTTGATATTTTTGTGAAAAATCAAAAATTGAAAAAAAAAAATGTTAGCATTTTTATCCCATGATCGGACTATGACCAAACGATGTGTTTTCGAGTCCCTGATTCTACAAAAAAAATCAGCGATTTTAAAAATGTCCATCTTGATGATGATATTTGAGGTCACCATACGACCTTCAAAAAAGTCGGAAAAAAAAAAAAAATTATAGGCATCAATTTTGACCAAAACGAACCAAAAAATTCATTGGGCATCGAAATCCCAGAGAGTCACGCTCATGAGGGGTCGGTTTGACGTGGAATGCCCCATATGTTAACAATTTCTTCATAGATATTGTAGGCGATAGAAAATAAAAATAAAATATCCCTCTCATAAAAAGTTGATGAGAATTTATCGTTGTGCGATAGTTGTTGCCGTCAATCTGCTGATTTCATGTAAGATAATTTATTCTGATTTTGATTGGCTGAGCCCGTTCTTCTTCGTGCGGTGTGAAGTCTGAATTTTTCCTGTGTCTTTTGTTCTGTCAGATTCATACCGAAAGTGAAATGGCAAAAGTGAAATAAAGTTTCCACACAAAGTATTAGTGTCTTTTATGGTTAGGTGCGAGCAAAAATATTTTTGGGTGAGATCAGTCAATAATGAATATCATGTTGATGATGATTTGGATTACGGCGATGTAGTGTCTTTCATGGTTAGATTGTTAGATGACAAGTTAATTGAACGCTGGACAGAGAAAGCAAGACATCTTGGCATTACTAAAACTTGAAAAACGTAAGGAATGTCAATAAAAATACTACCAGACATCAAAGGCACAGGCTAACACAAGAAATAATGTTAGTATTGAGTGATATAAAAATCACCATCGTAAGAGGGACATATCATCAAACTAATCTACGATTTTCAGAACAAAGCAGAGGGAAACAGTATACAAAAAAACTGGTAAATTGGGACAGTTATTACCAATTCCCATCTAAGAAAACAAAAATTTATTCGAATGTTCATCATTATGCATAGCCAATGAATGTTCTGTGTCTTAGAGGTGGTGCTGAACATTTTGAGCGAGAAAAAGTATGTAACAAACAATCGTTTGCAGACCGTTGTGCGTATTGAGCAGTCCGTCTCGAAAATCTACCAAGCTCTGCACGAATTGCAAAAATTTGTCGAAGGTAATAATTCTAAATCCAATAATTCCTTCGAACGTATTTGATTCTACAATAACTCAGTATCTTTTGCACCTCTAAACGCTAATTTAGTGAACTTGTAGAGACAACGACCAGGCCCATATTATTTTTTAATTCAGGGGCTGATAATTATCAAATAAACACAGCGCAAAATCCTACTGTAGATTGAATTGCGAGTTATGGACAGCTTTTTATTACTTAACTGACTCACAAGGAGCTTTGAATTATCGCTTGATCAAGAGTCCAGATCTTGGTGCAAAAATCATGTATTCATTTGACAAATTGATGCGAGACAACAATATTTTAGCCTAATCATACCAAATGATGGGACAAGATATTACAAAACCAACAGCAATTTAATTCAGATCATGAAACTGCACCCAAAGTAAATTTATGTTTCACATGAAAGTCAGAGTGAAACCACAGGCGTTTCAATCCTCAGATATACCGATGAAGTAGCGACTATTTTTTATGCTTTACATAACGGAGAAATGCCTGAATTCTTTGTTGCCAACAGGAATCAGAATAGTAAAATGTTGAAAAAAAGTAAACTCATTAGATCCCAACATTGAACCTTGGATTAGCACCCTAATTTGCTCCGTATCACTAGACTCGCGAATCAAAATAAGCGCGTGAGCAGATCGAGATGCATATATGAAATGTAGATTAGGCTGCTTAGGTATTCGTGAGAATGGAATTAATGTGTTTATATTAGGTCGACGATTATTTCAGCAGTGGATTGTAGACAATTATGTTAAAAACAACAAGATCGATTAAAATTTTGTGAAGATCATATAAAAACATTACGTTCTGAATCATTCGAAGATTAATAGATTATTCAGGAAGCGTTTCACGTGATTCACAATCCAAAGTGGGAGAAGTGACACTTTTTCCATCTACATTTGCGGGTTTACCACGGACAACAAATAATAATATGAAAACAGGAAAAAAAAATTATATTCAATAATCTAAAGAGCGCGCGAAGCGCGCCAGTCCTCTAGTAAAGTAAGAAACTCATGGCTAGTGAGAGAAAATTTGAGCATTCCGTGATTCTTTGTACAGTTTTGCATGAGATTTCTCGTTAACAATTGAGAAGCTTACGGAAAGTTTACATATATATTAAAAAATAAATTTGATCTTATGTCTAATGACGAATCACATTATGATCACTAACACGCACACACCAATGTATATTGTTCGCTCTCTTTTGTTATTTCAACAATCAACATTCTTGTCATCGTGCTTGTTTACTGCGATGTATTTTTTATGTATCATGTTTTGTATCTCCTGTAAAGATTTACCTTTTGTCTCAGGCATAATTGTTACAAAAAATACAATCGCGACCATCAAAAGTGCGGCATGCAGATAGCAAACGTAAGCCATGCCGATTGCATCGAGTAAGGGCTGCCAAGATTTGGTGGCGACAAAGGAAGATAATCCAAGTGAGATACTGCCGCAACAGGCCGCTATGCTCTTTATATTGGGAGCAAATAACTCGCTACAGACCATATTTGGAACCGTGCACAGCCCTAGCCAGTAAACGATTTTGTAAAGCACCAACGTAGACAGTATCAACCACTGCAGTTCTGCGGGGTCAAAGCCATCCTCCAAAAGGGCGAAGTGCAGCCCGAGAATGATGAGGCACACTGATACTCCGATGCTCGAACATATTATCAACGTCTTTCGTCCATATTTATCAGCCATGTAAACGGTGACGAATCCAGCAAGAATCCCGATGGTACTGACCACGATCACCATCAGAGATGGCGCAGTCATAGTCCACCCTCCATTCGTCAGAATAGTCTCCATGTAGAAGACGATGCTGTTTATGCCACTGAACTGCGGGAACATGAAGAGCAGTATCACGATGATTCCGGCCTTTCTGTTAGCCGGGATGTTGAACTCTTTGAGCTTGTCAACAAACGTCAGAGAATCGTTGGCGTTGATGAAATCCTTCAGTGCCCTGACTTCGACGTCGGCCTTCACCCCGGGGTTGTATCTTGCTATAGAAGTTTTCGCGGCTTCCATTTTGTCTCTACGAACCAGGTGATGCGGAGATTCTGGTAGCCATATGAAGATCAGGATAAAGGCGATGGTGGGTACCAGGCAAATGTAGGCGAATACTGCGATCGAGACGTACGGACCAATTATATTTCCGAATAGGTTCCCGATCGACAATCCGGATACCGCAAAGCTCACTAGAGTTCCGCGAATTTCCGAGCTCGATATCTCTCCGAGAAATAGCGGGAAGCTGCTGAAAGCCATTCCTATTCCCGCTCCGCTGATCAATCTCGATGCGTATAACCAGACAACCGAGTCAGCCAATATCATGCATATCCAGCTGATGATCATCGGAACCCCGATTATTACCAACGTCATTCTACCCCCGAAATAACTCACGCATACCGCTCCGGGAATCGGTCCGATGAATCGCCCGAAGGTCACCAACGACGCTACCCAAGATGCTTCATCCAATGTAATGGGGAGTGACGAATTAGGGGCTGTCAGTTGCGCCACGTATGGCGACGTCCATCCGGCCGTCGTACCGCACACGAATAGCAGTAGTATAGCTGTCAATGATCGCGATAATGATTAGTGGTTGATTAAGTATTTTGACCGATTAGACACGACGCAGATGATGTCTGAACTTTTCTACTCACCTCCTGTGGCTCCGATCCATTGTACCCACAGTGTGTGTTTTTTGGGAAACTCGTTGATATCCTCCGAGCTCATTCTTTGACGTGATAGAGAAGATCTAGGTCACATGCATCTAATCTGACGAGACTGAGCAATAATGGAGTACGACTGGCTTTTATCAATTGCTTGTTATCATGCACCCACTGAGAAAAAATAAATAAATACGATAAGACTGATAAAAAGATGAGATGACTACTATTGAATCCACTCTGTCGTATTGAGGCAAGACACACGCGAGAGCGGAAGTTATTCTTTAATCTTTATATTGGATTATTTTTTTACATTTGGACTGTTTCATTCAGCAGCGGTGTTATCTGGCTATGCATTTTACGTCAGGCTTTAGTAAATGAACCGGAATAATTTAAAACAATCATATTATTGGTTCAAGCGTTAGAGAATATCTTTCATCTTGATTCCAGTACAACGACCTTGGCTACTTGACGCTACATCAATGACAATCGTTGTTGATCCTTAGTCCAAGAATAATAATCTTGATCACGAGTGTATGATTTTTTTAATTACAAAAATCTACATATTATCAGTAAAGTTGACTGGCTCATTGAAAATCCAGAAACCTACACTGAATAGAAGTGCGTTCAAAGGTATATCGTGACGAGAATAATGAAAGTGGAAGTTTTATGCACTCGACGACTGCAGTATCTTGGCAACCGATTCCACGGATAACTATCCAAATCCAGCTTGCATGTGAATGAGGGGTACTAGAACTATGATTGACAACGTATGTGCAGCGGCTGCAGCTAAAATGTGGCATAAATGTGTAAAACCCATGCTTTTTTTCGTGGAAATAAAACAAAGTACTCTTAGACTATGGTAATATTGCTAGAAAGCTTTGCTATTCTCTATAAGGGTATTGTCTTATGATGATGGGGTACTGGAATGATGGACCTGGCCTCTTTCCCACAATTCAGCACAATCGCTTCGAACTGTCGTCAAAATATACGATATTAGTAATTGTCGTTGTTGTTTGTTGACCCGACTTGATTTGATCGATGTCTTCCGAGGTAATTTTAAATAACATCGAGTTATGACTTCCGAAAAAATTATAACAATGATTATAATTGAACGTTCAAAGCTCGTTTTGAGATTTGTGAGCATAAGAGTGACGCTCATTGTCTCGAAAGATGAAACTGAAGCTAGCAGCTATAGCTATCAGCCAATCATTTCAAGTTTCTCCTGGATATAATTAGGAAGTACGGATTTCGGTCTATAATTTTTATAAAAGCTCGAAAAGCATTCATTTTTCCTAATATTCCACGAAAAGTTTTTGTACTCCGGCCTCATTCTTTAATTTCAATTGAATCAGTTTTTTCGGCCTTTCTGTGGTCAGAATGCACTCGAATTGAGTGCCGTTCCACAGTTAGAGGCATAACGAATAAAATTGGTTCGTATAGTCCGATATCATCACCATCATAATGTAAAGAAACGAACGATAGAGTCACACACACAATATCAAGAACTAATCCAAATATGTGATATTCACGGTCCTTGTGTCACATCATAAACAAAGTGAACCATTTGAGGTAGAAAAATAACAACGTACACTTTTCGCTCTGTCTGATGAGATACTCTTTTTGATTCACGGCCGTATGTTTGTCATTCTTGCACACAACAGATTTACACATCAATGATGTTATTTCATAATAGTTAGAAAAGTCAGCTGTACGCTTGAATTGTGAGGCAAGCATTAAACACTAAACACTTAGAAGCAGTTACGTCACGCGTTGAAGCAAATGCAACGCGTCTGCATCGTAATAACAACAAGCTTAGACTGAAGCGTAACCGGCTGATCATGCTTCTCCTTTTTTCACGTATACCGATGGCCAGTGGCTGAGACGAGTGCAGCGGTAGACCACAGCTTTAGAACAGAATTCCAGTGTAACAGTTTTGAATATTCATAATGCGGTGAATAGTAGCCGTCCGACAGAATAGTAGAATATTATTGCGATTCTGCGCACTTATTAGATTCACACGAAACGATGCATGTGATGCATAACGGAAGGAAATAAGATACGAGTATGGAATTTCAGTGACACTAACGTGGATCGGTAAATACAGTACTGTACGTTTGAGAAAAAAAAAACAACTATGTTGGTCATGTCGCGAGCAATTTTAAGAACCTGATGTGTTTGTTTCGATAGATACATCGATATTTACGTACAGTATTCGTGTGTGCCCTATGACTTCTTCAGCCCCACTCGAACCTTATCCTCCAGTTGCGAAGCTTAGACCACGAATGGGATCAATAGATCACACCGTTCGATACAAGGTCGAAATTTCGTTGACTTGTGGTTAGATTAGGTTAGCTTGATCGACTGTGTATATATCAAACATGGATTTGGCGGAGATCTTGTGTCTGTTGGTTTTAAGAATTCGGTCTTGACCCTGAGTATAATAATTATACACGATAATTCGAACTGTTTACTCGAAGAATCGACGTCAGATAATCTCGACTCTAAGAATCGATAATCATGGCGGAAGCGGTAAGATTTAAATCTTGAAAACGAGTTAAGCCGAAGCTCCTAGCGTCAACACTTCGCTCGAACGCGAAAAGTGGGGGGGTATCTAAGTTTCTAGCGCCATAAAACGTGAACGAATTGCAGGACGCTACGGCGTGGAAGTGGTTGGACTGAATTATTATTATTTTTTTTTAGTATGCTTTTGAAGATTTCAATGTAAGTTTTAATTTCAGAAAAGAAGGGAACATGCTATCTCAAAAATTGTGTCTGTTGTGGCCACTGAAGTTAACAGCCTGCGTAAAAGCAGCGTTGGCACTTGCATCCAGGATTCCAACTCAACGGTTAATCCGAAAATAAAAAACTTGTCCTTATTTTAAAGGTCAAATTATTCTTCAAGTTCCTATTGGACTCATTTTTGATAAATTGAAATTTGGTGGAGTTAGGATTTTTCTCACTGGCTGATAACGTTTTACGGAATTCCTTTGGTCTTGACATTTTCGCTATTAGGTCAGCCGGACACTCTCGAAAATTCTTATGGGCGAACATTTTGTATCACACATGTTAAAACTTCAACTGCTTTTCTCAAGATAAATACACCATTCTCATAGATTATCTTCGAAATTTCGTGTCAGTAGTTTAAATATACTACAACTATACATCCATAATCTGAATTCTCAGAAGGCAAATTTCCGTCGTAATCTGCAGGGACGCGGGAAGATTTAAATGAATTGAGTATCTTTAGTCTGCTCGACGGTTCAAAATTACAAAATTTTCGTCATAATCGTAAAGCTAGATAATTACTCACAGATGATATAGATACGACTGACCAATTTCTTATTGATAGTGTAACGTGATTATGTTAGGCATTATGACTGCATAATTATTGCAGTAGGCAGGATTAATGAAAATCTATTTTCCCCAGAATGCTGGACACTTGGTATACTTATCATCAGTTGATAAATTGGACCTCATATGATAAATCAAGAATGAACACATTTTTGTTCCAATTGATGTGAAGCTGACGACAAGTCTGTTGAGATATATCTATGTACATATTATGAGGACGACGGTAGGAATCGGATATCCGGATGCCTATCGAAGAACCCAGTGGTTTTTAGTTTTTTAATAAAAAACTTCAGAGTTAACGTAGCATTGTATTTTATATTGAAGTCAATTATCAATGATATAAGTCCTTATTTATCAAAATATGAGATCCTCTCACTCATCTAAACCTAGAAACGACGCCCAAAATGAACAAAAGCGGAGTTGCACCTAGGAAGACCAAATTATTTACAAAACTTGAACTAATCTATCTTCTGTATTTCCAATCATTCACCACAAGTATCAAATTCAGTAGCAGTTCGATCAAACTATGCTATTATCAAGTCTCAATAAATGAACTAACGAAACCGAAGTAACTCGGCACTTACGTAATCTCGAATATTTTCGTTTTGTTAGACATTTACTTTTTTTGTGTAAAGTATTTTGAATTTCTTGTAGAGATTTACCGTTAGTTTCTGGCATAATTGTCAAGATAAATATTATCGCAATCACCGCGAAGACACCATAAAACCAGAACATGTGAGCCTCGCCCATGAAATCGACCATGGGCTGTGATAAGACTTGGTGGAAATGAACGAGAAAATTCCGACCGAAATACTGCCGAAGCGGGCAGCGATATTCTATATTTGGAGCGAATAATTCGCTAGAAACTATACTGGGAACAGGAACAAGACCCAGGTAGATGAATATCTGGAAACAAAATGTTGACGAAATTAAAAGCCACTGCTGTCCGTTAAAATCGTAGTTTCTCTCCAAAAGAGCAAAGTGGCCTGCAAGCATGGCCATGGTTGCAGCTGTCCCAGTGCAGGAAGCGATCAGAATTTGTTTTCTTCCAAGTTTATCAGCCAGATGAACCGTGAGAAGGGCAGTCACGAGCCCAGCTGCAGTGGCTGTGATGACCATTGTGGCTGGTTGAGTGATAGCCAATCCCTCGTTGGTTAAAATCATTTCCAAGTAAAATGTCACGCTACTCGCACCACTGAATTGCATGAATAAATACAGCATAACGACGATGAACCTCGTGATTTGAACTCAACCTCTATGTCTACTCCGGGGTTGTACCTAGCTATCGACATCTTAGCCTCTTCTGTGTCTGCTATATAGATAAGGTAGTGCGGAGGGTCGGGCAACCAGAGAAACATGATGACACACATCACCGTCGGTACGAGACTTAAGTAGGCGAATGGAGCTATCGAAACGTACGCACCAATCAGATTTTCAGCCAGCACCCCTAACGATGTTCCGTTGGAGGCTAAGGTCACCAAAGCACCCCGAATTTTTGGGCTCGATATTTCACCGAGGTAGAGTGGAAAGCTGCTGAATATGATCCCGGTACTAAAACCTTTCGCAAAACGCGCAACGTACAACCAGACTACAGAATCGGCAACGGCGAGGGAAACCCAACTTACAATCATGGGAAAAGTGGCAAAGAGCAAAGCCTTTTTACTACCCAAATAATAAATGCTTGTCGCTCTGGGAACCGCGCCGAAGAATCGTCCCAGGGTGAACAACGAGGCCACCCAGGAAGCTTCGTCCAATTTTATTGGGAGCGGCGAATCCTCGGCTGTCAACTGCGCGAGACATGGCGACGTCCATCCAGTCATCATGCTGGAAGGAAAGAGCAGTAACATTGCTGCAAATTACGGAACAAGAATCATGTCATTGATTGATTGTCGTCAAGCGAACGTGAAGCAAACCTTATTCACTCACATCCAAGGCCTCCCATCCATTGTAACCACAATTTGTCTCTATCACGTATCCTGGCAGGATGAGAAACCATGGTTCAGTTTTCACAGGAAATGATTTTGCACCACCATTATATAGGTAGGTATGTATCATAGTGGTGTCAAAGTTAGTACAAAGAAATATCGACTACATAACATATAGGTATCATACACTCACATATCACAATATACCTGTATTGGTATTACTCTAATACCTGAAAGAAAATGTTTTTGCTTCGATTCTATGTTCGGATACAGAAATATTAACTTCAATAAGTGTATAAGTGTACAAAATTATCAGAATCGGATCTATTGAATAGGTTTAGTTTTGTCAAATTTTATCTGACAATAGCTTGAAAAGCTTGGAGGTATAAGTTTTCATGTAATTATCACTAATTTGTGATATCATTTGAAAATACGTCAAGTAAAATTGAAGAGTAAAAACCCCTGCGATGGAAATTGAAATACAAGAACCTTGTGCCAAAACTCTTTGAGGAGCTTCGAAGGGTTCAGCACAAGGTTTCTCTGCGTCTAAACTATATAGCAAAAGACTGATCTTCGGTTACAGAGGTTGATGGAGAAAAAACTTCTGGTCAGGATGGCATGTAAAACAGTCTGTTGATTCTAAACCTCGGTCCATTACAAGGCGTTTTAGACTTCTCTTGCGTCATGAGCATTGAAAATATAACAAAAATGCGTACGGCACGTAAATGCGGGAAAGACGTTTCAGAAGTAACAACAATGCGTATGAAAAAAGTTTACAAAAACCAAAAATCAGCAAAAGACGAAAAATGGACAAAAGAATATATGGATGGTCGATATGTCAGATTGTGACCGATCATCGATCTGTCAGACTTAGAATTTGTAAAAACTTTATTTCAAGCGAATTCAAATCAAAATGCGACGGATACTAATCTATATACTGAGCCTTTCTGAGGAAGCGAAACAAACCCGCCCCCCTCCACAGGCCTGCTTTAGGCATACCTGGGTGAGGGAGAGAGAGGGTCTGTTTCGCTTCCTCAGAAAGGCTCGGTATACATATAAAGGAACAAGTGGCATCAACACCCAGGCCAAACCCCTTGACCTAGAAATTTGAACAACATGTTCTCTCTGCGACTAAGGGGGTGAAAAGGGGTTGGAACGTGTTTTCGCGTATTCATGAATATCTCCTCAGTCCGATAAGATATCGACTTTGTATTTGCGTCAAACAATTGCTTATTGAAATACCTAGAAAGTAGTTTGAGCATTTTTTTAAATTCCACTCTTAAGGGAATGAGAAGCCGTGGAACCAATTTCTGAGGCGCGAAGCGCATAGGGGCGGGGCCCCTAGTATAATATATCAAAACAAAATGCGACAAGAACGAGAAAACAGGTGACATTTTCAATGTCTTCAGAGGCTTGCGTTACACAAAAGGTCTGTAGATTTAATAATTGTGGATGGTTCGAGTCGAACTGAAGGAATCTCCTTGACCTGCAGCCTGGTTGACGATACCAACTGGCGATATTTTGTTACTGTCGTTGATGATGAATAACGGCTGAAAACTTATATAAAGGGTTTTTTTATTTTTGACAATGAGATCAAGAGTATAAATATTGATTCAAGATACAAAAACAGTTTTTTCATCGTGCAGTGGTCTGGCTACTATCTATTAGATATAGTCATAGTATGTGGTAATTAGTGATGCTTACGTTGGGATGAAGCAGGATGAACAGAAAAGTTTTGACGTTTTCAGCGAATATCTTCAGTATTAACATCATAGTGTATCGTCATATTGAAATCGGTAATTACCTCTGATGTTCAGTTCTTTTGTGTCGAAAATTTCTAGGTATAAGATCTTCTGACTCGTCCTCATGAACCTACGTTTTCTCATTGTTTTTTGAAAATTTTTATTATTCATGCATTGCCGGGATTCGATTCAGCAGTAGTTTACTTTGGCTATGTTTTCATCAGCCCCCAATGAACTTGGCAATTCCGTGGCCTCGTATATTATGATTTCGTTACACTGTACTTTTTTGTGCAAATTATCTTGAATTTCTTGGAGAGATTTACCCTTTGTTTCTGGCATAATCGTCAAGGCAAATATTATCGCAATCGCCATAAAGACACCGTACAACCAAAACACGAGAGCCTCGCCCATTACATTCACCATGGGCTGATAAGACTTTGTGGAAATGAACGAAAATATTCCGACCGAAATACTGCCGAAGCAGGCAGCAATACTCTTTATATTTGGAGCAAATAACTCGCTACAAACTATACTGGGAACAGGAATTAGACCCACGTAGATGAATAACTCGTAACAAAATGTCGACAACATCAGGACCCACTGCAGTCCGTCAATATCGTAGTTCCTCTTCAAAAGAGCAAAGTGGCCCCCGAGCATGGCCATGGACACGGCTACACCGGCGCTGGAAGCGATCAGCAGTTGTCTTCGTCCAAGTTTATCAGCCAGATAAACCGAAGAAAGGGCAGCTACGAGCCCAGCCGCATTGGCTATGATCACCATCGTGTCTGATCGAATAACACTCAATCCGCCATCAGTTAGAATCATTTCCATGTAAAACATCACGCTATTAGAACCACTGAATTGCATGAAACAGTAGAGTATGATAACGATTATGACAGCCTTCCGGTTCTGGGGAATGTTGAACTCCCGTAGTTTATCAATGAACGTAACTGACTGAGACGCTTTCATGAAATTCTTCAGTGAGTCGAGTTCAATATCCACGTCGATTCCGGGATTATACATCGCTATTGACTTCTTAGCTCCTTCCATATCGTCTTTGTAGACAAGGAAGTGGGAAGACGAAGGAACCCAAAGAAAAATAATCACACAAATGGCCGTTGGTACGAGACTTATGTAGGCAAATACTGCGATTGAAACATAGGCACCAATCAGGGTTCCGGCTAGCACTCCCAATGACGATCCGTTCAACGCGAATGACACTAGGGCACCCCGGATCTCTGGGCTAGATATTTCGCCGAGGTAAAGTGGAAAGCTGCTGAAGGCCATCCCTTGACTTATACCGTTGGTCAACCTCGCCACGTACAACCATTCAACAGAATCAGCTGCGGCAAGAGATATCCAGCTGATGATCATCGGAAGAGTGGAGAATAGTAGAGCCTGTTTACTTCCTACAAAGTAAACACTTATCGCTCCAGGTATTGCGCCCAGTAATCGTCCCAGGTTGAACAACGCTGCTACCCAGGAAGCTTCATCCAAGTTGATGTAGATCGGCGAATCCTTGATTGTCAATTGAGCCAGATACGGTGACGTCCATCCGCCCATCATGCCGTAAAGAAAGAGCAGCAGCAGTGCTGTGGATAATAAAATGATAATGATACAATTAATTGGTTTTTGAACATCAAGTAGTTGCATTTCACTCACATCCCGTGGCTCCAATCCATTGTATCCACAATATGTTTCTGCGTGGTACTTTCTTATTAGTATTCATAGTTAAGATCTCCCAGATGATGATTTAGAAACACCAATTTCAAGTTCATCTCTCGGTGGACTGCCAGATGTGATCAGCTCATGTTCCAGAACTTGCTAGCAGATCAATGCTTACTTTTCTGCTAAAGTTGATAAGATAACGAAGATTATTATTCGTCAGAATTATGACATCGCGAATCCGGATGTTGTTCATGTTGTGACATGTTTGAGGGTCGCGTGATTCTTTGTATGGAATTACGGTATTATAATCAATTTCTTATCTACAGTTTTCATAAATGAACTCGACTCTTGTTTTTCAAACCCTGGTTATTATTAGCTACTTCGTGACTTTCATCCAAAAGTCAAACGCAAAGCTTTAATTTCTTGGTGTTTGGTACATCAAGCATCACATAGTACGTTGAATTATATTACAAACGAATTCCGAAAGTGTAAGCGATGTACGAGATAATAAAACTGTTCGACGTAGGTCGCATACTGCTATGACGTTGTAGATAACGAAGTCAAGAAGAATATCAAGATAAATATATTAACGTCACAACGAGGTCATAAGATGTTTGGGGAAATTGGCTCGAGATTTGCAAAGAAATTACACTCATCAATCGTAACCTCAGTTACAGAATTCTATAGAGTAATAACAACGAAATAAAGATCACTCACGTGGTTGCACGTAAGATACTACAGAACTGGAACCAGGTGAACGTGGAACGGATCACTGCAACTTGAAGCCACGAGACCAAAGTCTAATGAACAATTGGACAAGCGGATCAAGTCAGCTTCGAAACTCATCAAAAAGAAAAAGTCCTTATCTTGAGCCCCTAAGAAAGATGGACACTTACTCTAATTGTGAGTTTATAAGATCAATTGCGACTCCAATTTACAAATTGCAGCGGTAGGAAGTGAGACAAAAGGTATTCTGCCCGGCGTAAATGTTCGATAGCAAGATGGAAAAATGGAGACTACAATAGGCGGTGGATCGCAGAAGACTTAAAAAATGAGAACAACTGAAAATCAACTGAAACACTTGGGTCGTGGAGAGAGAATCTGGGAGAAGTCCTAAATTGTCGAGAGCTGAGCTAAATATAGAAGAGATAAAACTAATCATGTGTCGCAAGGGATCTCGCCAGATTCGCTGATTCGTTTGTCCGTTAAATGGTTGGTCAATCTGTCGCGAAATTGCGGCAGTCATTTGTTCCAAGTTCATGAAGCGTACCGGCATTCGTGTTTCATCGAATTCAAGATAATTAACAATCCAGCGTCGTCATCGTTTAATATCGTGACTCAACGTTTTTTGCCGGTCGTGCTGGAACACTCTTCTTCTTCTTCTTCTTTTTCCTTACTGGAATCGTCCGTATTTGGCATAAGCCACGGCAAGTGTCATGCTGGAACACTCGAACCTCCAGCATCAGAACAGCTTCGACGAGGGCGCACTACCTGCGGCGATATTGACAGTTAAAACGGTTCGGCCCTGCAGCCAAATCCGCGCCAAGAGAACTGAGCACCCAGTGAGCGATATGAACTGAAGCTAGCAGCCATAATTAGCAGTTAAAAGTGCTGAATTCAATTGAAATGAAAGCATGAGGCCGAGGTATTAAATTTTTGTGAAATATTATGAGAAATGAATGCTGTTCGAGCTCTTATAAAAATTATTAGACAGAAATCTGTACTTCCTAATTATATTCAGGAGAAGCTTGAAATGTTTGGCTGACAACTATGGCTGCTAGCTTCAGCTTCATGCGAGCGATGTGTATAAAGCATCAGCTTTATAATTGACTACGAGATTCTTTCCACAAGTTTCGCAGCGGACGTAAACTGAAGTCACTCGTCGATTGACCGTACACCTGACTTCAAGACTTCAACTGACTATACAAGTGGTGAATCACTAGTCAAAATATGGACACCATATTTCCCACATTTCCCGACATTTCCGGCCTTTCGTACACCAGATTTCCTTTGTGCTTCACCCCTCGTGACTCCACATGATTTTTCGAAGTGATTTCAAGTGACCTGAACTGAAGCTTCATAAGATCGGAAACACATTCAGATCGTCTGAAGCCAGACATTAGTGTAGGTGAGTGTCTAAAATCTAGTGTCATGGATTTACGAATTGCAGATACCTTTGCAGATGATGAATAAACCAAATCATTCTGATATGAGAAGCCAGCCACGACCGTGTGATTCTCATTTGTTTGAACGTTATAGCGATACGAATATCCTTGTACATTTGTAATTATGTAGGTATACGTGTAATATCATTCGCTGTAAACATCTGTCACTTTGCTGTCACCATGACCTTATGCATTGTATAAGTTTCTGCAACCTGTTGTTATGATCATGATAAGATCCTCGTTCCGTTGGGTGTTTACGCTTATGACGCGCCTACTCTGTACGGGGTTTGCCCACCAGATGTCGCTACTTTAATCTCTAGAAGGTTCCAGCATATAAGTAATTCCTTAGATTATTTTCCATTAGGTTTTATGAACCAATGTCTCCAATTGATCATGATTGGTGAATCAGTTGTTAGGAGCATTAGAGTGTGCCATAGACACGCGCGTGTAATAAAGTGCTTCTATCGTGTTTGAATTGTGGAATGGACCGATTCACTGCAATTCAATCGCAGAGTCTCTAACGCTGCTCTCACAATTAGACTCAATAATGCAATATTCAAGCTATCGATATCGTCCGGTGAATTTAAGCAGGATCAAGTGTCGGTACTTTATATCTAAACAACATCATACATGTTAATCGAACACTGAATATTAATTAAATGCAGTATGATGCAATCGACCTTGGATTTGCTCAGTGGATATGCTATCACAAAAACACAAATCTTACTATATTTTTCCGTGCATTTTTCACATTACAAGTACGGTACATTCGATTGAAATCTCAGAAGCTATTCCTCAGTAAATATCCGGAAGAGCCCATAGCTAACGCGATATTTCCAACAGTCAAATTAAGTCTGGATGAGGATATTCATAAAAAATTCACGAACAGGTTTTTCTCCGTGCAGGGCTAACACACAGTTTGAGGTTTCAGTGAAAAACTTCAGTGTATGCGTATTAAAGTGTCATTTCGTTACATGGTTACATTTTTATGCAAAATATTCTGAATTTCTTGAAGCGATTTACCCTTTGTTTCTGGCAAGATTGTCAGAGCAAATATTATCGCGATCCCCATAAAGACACCATACAGCCAGAACACGTAGGCCTCGCCCATAAAGTCCACCATGGGCTGATAAGACCGGGTGGAAATGAAAGAAAAGAGTCCGGACGAAATACTTCCAAAACAGGCTGCGATGCTCTTTATATTCGGAGCAAATAACTCGCTACAAATTATACTGGGAACAGGAACTAGACCCACGTACATGGATAGCTGGAAAAAAATTGTCGACGATATCAACAGCCACTGCAGTCCGTCAACATCGTAGTTTCTCTCCAAAAGAGCAAAGTGGCCACCGAGCATTGCCATAGAGACGGCAACCCCGGCGCTGGAAGCGATCAGCAGTTGTCTTCGTCCGAGTTTATCAGCCAGATAAACTGTGAAGAAGGCACTCACGATCCCGGCTGCATTGGCTATGATCACCATCGTGTCTGGTCGGATGACAGCCAATCCACCATCCGTTAAAATCATTTCTAAGTAAAATGTAACGCTATTCGCACCGCTAAATTGCATGAAGAAGTAAAGTAAAACAACGATAAATCCAGCCTTCCGATTCTGGGGGATGTTGAACTCTCTCAGCTTGTCAGCGAACGTAACCGACTCAGAGGCTCGAATGAAATCCTCGAGCGACTTGACCTCGACTTCTACGTCTACTCTAGGGTTGTACCTAGCTATCGACTTCTTAGCCCCTTCTATATCACCTGTGTGGACAAGGTAGTGGGGAGATGAAGGAATCCAGAGAAAAATGATCACACAAGTCACCGTCGGTACGAGACTTATGTAGGCGAATACTGCAATTGAAACGTAGGCACCAATCAGGGTTCCAGCTAGCACTCCCAATGACGATCCGTTCAAGGCAAATGATACTAAAGCCCCCCGAATCTTAGGGTTAGATATTTCGCCGAGATAGAGTGGAAAGCAGCTGAATGCCATCCCTTGACTTATACCGTTGACCAACCTCGCCACGTACAGCCAGCCTACAGAATTTGCCCCGGCGAAGGATACCCAACCGACAATCATTGGTAAAGTTGTGATAAGCAGAGTCTTCCTACTTCCGAAAAAATACACGCCTAGTGCTCCGGGCACTGCGCCGAGCAGTCGTCCCAAGCTGAACAACGATGCCACCCAGGAAGCTTCGTCCAAGTTGATGGGAAGCGGTGAATTCTCGGCTATCAATTGAGCTATGTACGGTGACGTCCATCCACTGGTCATGCCGTAAAGAGAAAGCAGTAGCATCGCTGCAAATAACCAAACGTCAATCATACATCGGATTCATTATTTTCAAACTAACATGAAGAAGTTGAATTGCACTCACATCCCGTGGCTCCCATCCATTGTAGCCACAATTTGTCTTTACGTGGTACCTGGATATGATCATCAGAAACCATAGTTTGGGTCTTCCGAAGATGACTTGCGCAATACGACTGTCAAGTTTGTTCCTCGAAGATTGTCCTGATGTTGGTATGATACCACAGAGTGTTGTCCGTCAAAATGATCACTTCGATGATCCACGTGCTGCATAAGTCAGACCGCGTCTGAGGTTTAAGGGTAGGATGATTAATTGTATGAAATTTCCACAATATCCACGGATGAGTTTAACTCGAATTTTTGTTGCCTACACTCTTCCGAACTCTTCCAGCATATTTTTTTAATCTGTAACTACATACTTTTTTCCAAAGGAATAATAATTCTAACGCAATTTGTGATTGCAGTGACAACCTTCTTTGAATTTCTGGATCTGAAAAGGTTAAGCTCCAGTGCCATTACATTGATGTTTTTCAATGTCAAACGACTAAAAAAATGTTACAAGCGGTAAAAAAAATTTTGTCCATAGTTTGAGAAGAAAATGTATGTAGGAAGAGGTTACATTCTACCTCTGCAAGGGCTAGGCTAGGTTCAGTGACTGGAAAACGTAAGGTAGAGTGGCGGAGTTCACCAATTAAGGCATGAACCGAGGAAGATAATTAAACTGTTTGAAATTAGTCGGAGAATACTGCTGCATTCAATATGATAATGCAATTCAAAAGCACATCAAGTTGAATACATCGAGGTCATAACGAGATCACAAAATGTTGGAAACACTCATGTTAATTCATGTGCGTGATGAGCGGTCGATAATTTATTATTCGTTTCATCATTTGCCACATTTATTGTAACACAGAAAACCTACGAATGAAAAGAACCCGAGTTAGGCCGAGTTTTGATCATCTTTTTTCCAAGTAATTGAAATACTGCAATATTCTAATATTTTTTTTCTTATAACTCTACAGATATATGACTATTATTTTTTAAATTCAAAACACTTTTTTTTTACCAAAGTTATGGATCTCGTTGTGACGCGTATTTAGGGTCCAATTTAGACGTTACACAGTTTCCCATCAATGAGAGCTTTTGTTTCGTGTCTCAAATTAGACGAATGCAATGGGAAAAATCTGGAAACTGGACAAAAAGCAAGACCTTACCTTGAACTTCGAAGAGAGATTGAAACTGACTCTAATTTAAAGTTCATAAGTGAAGTCACGACTCTAACTCACAGATGAAAATGGTCAGAGGCGAAATGGGAAGTATTTTGCTCGAAGAAAACGTCCGATAGCGAGATGGCGATAGATTTCACAAATCGGAGATAAGGACAGGAATAACTGAACTAGAAAGACAAGAGTACGTCAAGACTTGTCGATAGCTGAGAGTAGAAGAGGTCGAACTCGTCGTCTGATGCAAGAGACCTCGCCAGTGTCATTGATTCAACGGTTCGTTCATTGGTTGGTCGATTCCTCGCGAAATTGCGACAGTTATCTGAACTTGGTTTAAGACGCCTGTACGAATGGCATACCGTCGTTTTCTCGTGAAGATATCGTTGAAGGAGGAAAAGCTTGAAGATAAGAGGCTGAGTTCGCTATTTTTCCTATTAAGAAAATAGTATATTTCTATACAAGTACGAAAGGTTCGTTTTGAGACGAGTGGGCGGTTTGTTGCCCGAGCGAAGCGAGGGTGACAATCTCACGAGTCGAAAAACAACTTTCGCAGATGTATCGAACAAAATTTTTCATCACAAACGCACGTAAGGTCCGATTACACGCACGCTTGCGTGCGTAAAATCGAACTTTACGCACGGCGTGCGGTAAAACAAGATTTTTCGCAAAATGTAAAAATAGCGTTTTAATTTCTGATGTAACACTGATTCCAATCATTCCTTATTCCCTATTCCTTACAATTAGTTACATACATCGAAGTTCAATGATTATCATCAAACTTATGTGTTCAAAACTTCGGTAGAACTAAATAAATTGAAATTTAGCTACAATTATTCAAGCAGCCCAGGAATCGAACAAAGTGTTATCATCAATGCTCTCATCCAAGATACTAAGAAAGGGCCTCGTAAAATAGTATATATGCACCAAGGGAAGGAAGAAGAGTGAAGACGAGTTCCTTCCCATGGCACATATGTTATTTTCTACCACATATGCATTAAAACCGAGTGAACGTGAGGTGAGGAACCATGACAACGGCGTCCTCCGCTAGGAGCAGCACTTTCTTGGTTTATTTCACCGTTACTATGGTTACGAGAGTTTATTCCCTGCTGCCAGAGTTTATTTTCCTCCTGCCAAAGTTTTTTTCCCGGTTTATTTCCCCGGTCAAAAAACTGTGACTTTCATCCCGTTAAGGAGAGAAACAACACGAGTTTTTAATGCATGTGTAGTAGAAACTGTAATAACTATAAACTAACTACGGATCCTGATTGTAGTATAAATCTTGTAATTGGTTCAACCCTTGGAGATACTGTCACACAGGATCCTGTTAGATCCGGGTTTGTCAGCTAGTTGTGACGATGACCACTTGCAGACTGAGCACGCTGAGAAAATAACTGATAACTTGTTGATAAAAGTTTATATGAGTAAGTGAAATGACCAGTATTATTGTAAAAACGGTCTTATCCAGGGATTTTAACCGCGAACACGTACTTTTCGAACAAACACATAAAGTTTGAATATCTCTCTTGCATCGCAGCCTCGTCATTCTGGAAGAACCCCTGATTATTTGTAACTGGTACTGGTTCTGAGTAAGAATACTTTTACTGAAATTTTCAAATATTCTTCTCTCAAGTTTAACAGCCAAATAAATCGTGAAAAGCGCAGCTACATTTAGTCAGTTAGGATGTCAGTTAGGATGATTTCCATGTAAAACGTCATGCGATTTGGACCACTAAATTGCATAACAAAATTACACATGACATTTTTTATTATTTAATAATCCGATAAAAAGTATTTGAAATGTTTTTTACAGTGTAAGTGGTCCGGGTAGGGAATCCAGCTGCGGTGCGATGCACACGTTCATTGTTGGTGATAATGGACAAATCAATCTTCACCTGTCCAGGAATATTCAACATTTGTACGGGAAACGTATGTTTCGAAATTTGCCATGCGATATTCTCGGAGGCAATATACAGAGTAGTCCAAACGGAAGTTATCAAGGTTTCACCCTGACCCTCGCCAAATCGGTCGCCGACTATGAAAATAAACGTTCTCTGCATTTCTTCCACCGTTCGTTCATAAGCAGGTTCCTTCGTCCTTTTCTCTTACAGTGCAAAAATTTTACTTTACTCATGGAGGTGAAAAAGTTTCCTTTTACTTTCTATTTGCACGTGAAATTATTTTTCAACCAATTCTAGGTGGACATCTGGGTTCAATATAGAGTATTCTAGGTTCTGAATGAAAAACTTGAGTGTGAGCATAACAATCGATGATATACTAGAGTCACTATGTGGTACTTCTGATGTTCGGTCCCTACAGGTTGAAGATATGAAAGTATGGAATCTCTCGACTTATCCAAACTTGTAACTAATCTATTTTTTGTATTTACATTCATGTATCACGCATGTATTTAATTTCGGTAGTAGTAGTTCATCATGTGCTTTTATCGGGAATCGGAGGAACTTGGCAATACTTTGACCTCGGATATTATCATTCGTTACACCGTAACTTTCTTGTGCAACATATTTTGTATTTCTTGAAGAGATTTGCCCTTAGTTTCTGGCATGATTGTCAGAGCAAATATTATCGCAATCACTATAATGAGACCGTAAAACCAAAACACACAAGCCTCGCCCATTACATTTAACAGGGGCTGATAAGACTTCGTGGAAATAAAGGCGAAAAGCCCCTGTGAAATACTGCCGAAGCAGGCAGCTATACTCTTTATATTCGGAGCGAATAACTCCCCACAAACTATGCTGGGAATAGAAACAAGACCCACGTACATGAATATCTGGTAGAAAAATATCGACGAAATCAAAATCCACTGCTGTCCATAAAAATCATAGTTTCCCTCCAAAAGAGCAAAGTGGCCTCCAAGCATGGCCATAGACGTGGCTACTCCGGCGCTGGAAATGATCAGCATTTGTTTTCGTCCAAGTTTATCAGCCAGGTAAACCGTAGAAAGACTAGCCACTAGCCCACCGGCACTAGTTATGATCACCATCGTGTCTGGTCGAATGAAAGTCAATCCACCATCGGTCAAAATAATTTCCATGTAAAAGGTTAGGCTATTCGCACCACTGAATTGCAGGAAAAAATAAAGGATTACAACTATGAGCCCAGCCTTCCGATTCGCGGGAATGTTGAACTCTCTCAGTTTGTCAGCGAACGTAATTGACTGAGAAGCTTTGATAAAATTCTCGAGTGACTTGACCTCAACCTCCGCGTCGACTCCGGGGTTGTACATTGCTATCGAGTTCTTAGCCCCTTCCATATCGTCTGTGTGGACGAAATAGTACGGAGACTCGGGCAACCAAAGGAAAATGATCACACAAATCGACGTTGGTACTAGACTCATGAACGCGAACACTGTCATTGAAACGTACGCACCGATCAGGGTTCCAGCTAACACCCCTAATGACGTTCCGTTCAATGCGAAGGACATCAAAGCACCCCGAATCTTCGGACTTGATATTTCGCCAAGATATAGTGGAAAGCTGCTGAAGGCCATCCCTTGACTTATACCGTTCGCAAATCGCCCTACGTACAACCAGACCACAGAATTGGCCGTAGCGAGGGATACCCAGCCGACAATCATTGGAAAAGTTGTGTAGAGCAGAGCCTTTTTACTTCCGAAAAAGTAAACGGACATCGCTCCCGGTATTGCGCCCAGTAGTCGTCCCAGGTTGAACAACGACGCCACCCAGGAAGCTTCGGCCAAATTGATAGGGAGCGGCGAGTCATCGGCTGTCAATTGAGCCAGATATGGGGACGTCCATCCACTCATCATATCGTAAAGAAGGAGCAGTAGCAGCGCTGCGAATAACCAGAATATCAAATTAATTGGTTGTTTCACAGCGATTTTAAACTGGTTGCATTCTACTCACATCCAGTGGCCCCGATCCATTGTAGCCACAATATGTTTCCAGGTGACACCTTGGTAGAATGAGTAGAAACCATGGTTCAGTTTCCTCAGCAGATACAACACTACAGTCAAGTTCATCTCACGATGCAAATTAAGATGTGTTCCGCGCGATATACATGAACTTGATATGACATCAATGTTTGCTATGGTCCTGATGTTGATAAGATAACGCAGATTATAGTATTCGTTAGAATTATGACTTCAGGAATCGATGTGATGTCCAAGTCAGACAACGTCAAAAGATAAAGATCGTATGATTATTTGCATAAAATTTGATCATCACATTTCATTTCATTTCATTCCTATAATTTTCATGCATTGACAAGTAACTCTGGTGTCTTCACTCTGGTTTCCATTTGCTACTTCGTAACTTTCTTCCAAACTTTCATTTCATGGTGTCAAGCAACAGCATACCCACATTTTTTACTTTTACATCATTATCACAGAGTAAATTAGAGGTCCGTTATCTAAGCTAATGAGCTAATGGGCTAATTTTAAACCTTGCTCAATGTCTTGGTGAGAAGTGTGAAATTGTTTTGATGTAATTCTGGCTCGGCTAATTTTAAACATTTATCTATTTGAACAGAAATTATGCTTCATTTGAGTGATGATGGATGGTTTCTTCGTATTTGATGAAATTCGATACCTTGACGTCTCATTGTTCAGCGCGTGCGCAAGTTAGGATGTCGTCGATGTACGTATCGTTTGAAAAAGAAAGAAACGTCGTTCTTGAGAAGTATTTCAACATTCTGGCAACTAGTGGATTCGAGAGAGTCTGTAGATCCTACGAGATTCATTCTTGTATCAGCTTTGACAATGAAGATGAATCTTTGAAATTCTAAGTTGAGAATATTCCGAATATCCAATCTTCGAATTCCAGATGTACAAGAATTATTTTTACATCAAGAAATATACCTACTTTCTCAAGAATATTCGATTTTATAAATAAACAAGGAAAATATTCGTTCTGGTTTCAAGAATAGTTTTCTCTATATTTAAGTCATTATTACTACTAATTTTCAGACATTGTACCTTGAGATAGCGGAATATGAGATCTTACGACTCGACTAATCTATTCTTTGTATTCCTATTCATGTATTGCAAGTATTCAATTCAGTATTAGTTCGACGAGACATGCTCTTATCTTATCAGGTCTCAATAAGTGAATGAGTGTCGTGAAACCGGAAGAATTCCATATCCTCAAACATGATAAGATTTCACACGGTAGCTTCATTGTACAAAATATTTTGAATTTCTTGAAGAGTTTTGACTATTCGTCACACTATTCGCGCCACTAAATTGTACGGATAATTGATATAGTATGTCAACTGGGGATGTTGGAACACTCTATGCAAAATCATCTATGTAGTTCAGTTTTTCCAATCGACGGTTGTGGAAGGCGACTGTCAAGTTTATTTCACAGATGTGTCTAACCGGTGGGCTTAAACTTGCCTCGAGATCAATGTTTACCGTTGACTTGATGTTGACAAGATAAAGCAGATCAGTGTTCGTTTGAACATGACTTTGGAAATGCACGTGCTGTATAAGTCAGACCATAAGTTTAAAAGTAGAGCTGTGATGATAGTTTTTATGAAATTTGAATGTTGCAATTTATTGCATATCAATACTTCTATGAAACATCAACGTCAACTGATACAATCTTCCACTCTCATCTGCCGTGGTTCCGGTATTCGAGTATTTTCTCAAAATGAATTTGAGGTTGTACTTTTTTTACGATTATTAAGAAACGTTAGCAATGGTTCACGCCTCAGGGATATTGGGTCGGGTTACACGTAAACTTGTCATTCGCGAGAATATCATGTATTATATTATCGACCTTCGGCAAAAGACTTTTTTATCCGTTTTGTCCGCCTCGCTGTCAGTGGTTCAATCAATTTGGTATGAACGCCTCACACCGCGACCGTTTCACATCAATACAAAAGGGACCTCCGGTGATTTAATAAATCGCCGTCCAAATTGAAGGAACGTGATATCACAAGTTCCACGTTTTCAATTCTCTAGAGCAGAATTTATCTCAGGAATTCGTATCTGGTGGACAATAAATGATTTGTCGATGTTTTTTTATACCTGTAGATGCGATGATAATGAAGAAATTATAGACTCGTAATCAACAAGGTTTAATACTCCGGTCGCAAAGAATATCGCGAGTCGGTCTTACTGGGGACATGGCTTCAACAATGGGCGTAACGAGATTGCTCAATGAGTTCCGCAACCCTTGTAACGATTTTCTGCTCCTTTCTGGCATGCAAACGAGGATCTCCCGCGCCTATAACACAGTCCTGTCGCCGACACAATTATGGCATGCCTCCAGGAGTCGCTCGTCTGTTTCCTAGTGAGGTTAATGCGGTAGCTGGCTAACTCTTCCCTAGCTGTCTGCGAGTCGAATCACAAATTGTGGTTTGTAAGAAAAATGGAAACGTTTCGGTGCTTGACATTGTATTCTCGTATACTGCATGGCCTGATCGTTACAAGTGATTGATCAGTTTCCAATGTCCACTCATGATATCATGTCGCGTTAACTCTCTCTCGTATGATCACATATTTATGAATTTTGCATTACGTATTTTACATTTTAATCGTCCATTTCATATCAGTCTTCAAACAATTTGACTTAAGATAGGAACTTGACTTAAATAAATATGTCACGATCGCTCATTGAGTTACCCTACTACCTTTACCGAACCGAAGCTTCTTCGAATTTGCGGTGAATTCGATCTCCACCATTTTCGCAATTATCGGTTGTACTCACAGCCGCGTATTTTTTGTTCAATCTATTTTGTATTTCCTGAAAAGATTTGCCCTTTGTCTCAGGCATAATTGTCAGCACAAATACCATCAAAAGCATCATCAGCCCAGAGTACAAACTGAAAACGTAAACCGTGCCGATGCGGCCCAGTAAAGGTTGGTAAACCTTGATGGAGATGAAAGAAAACAGTCCAACGGAACTGCTGACGAAGCAGGCCGCTATGCTCTTTATATTTGGAGCGAATAACTCGCTTGAAACCATACTGGGAACTGGTGACAGTCCTACCCAGAAAACCACTTCGTAAATGATCAGAGACGACATCAGCAACCGCTGCAGTACACCTGGATCGAAGCCACTCTCCAACAGGGCGAAGTGCAACCCCAGACCGAGCATGCTTATGGACACACCAGTGCTGGAAAACAACATCAGTGTCTTTCTCCCGCATTTGTCAGCCAGATAAATAGCCGCGAATCCGGCGATGATTCCAGTCGTACTGGCCATGATGACCATCGTAGACGGTTCAGTCATGGACCACTTGCCTTGGACGAGGATAGCCTCTGTGTAAAATATCACGACATTGACAACGCTGAATTGCATGAACATGTAGAGCAGTACGACAATGATTCCAGCCTTCCTGTTTGCTGGTATATTGAACTCCCGTAGCTGATCGATGAACTTCATAGAATCCGAGGTGTCGATAAAGTCTTTCAGGGCCTTGACCGCGACCTCGGCGTTCGCCCCGGGATTGTATCTGACTATAGATGTCCTGGCGCTTTCCATCCTGTCTTTGCGAATCAGGTAGTGAGGAGATTCCGGTATCCATATGCAGATGAGGATAAAAATTAGGGTTGGTATCAGACATATCTAGGCAAATTCCACCATCGATATGTACGGACCAATTGAGTTTCCGGCAAGTGTACCTACTCCGCACACCGCGAAGCTCACTAGAGTCCCTCAAATTTTCGGGCTGCAAATTTCTCCAAGGAAGAGCGGAAAGCTGCTATACGACATTCCCATTCCTAATCCGTTGAGGAACCTCGCGGCGTACAACCAGGCAACCGAATCGGCCATTATCATACATATCCAGCTGAGTGTCACCAATAATGATCAGTGTCTTTTTACCGCCGAAATAATTCATGCAGACTGCTCCGGGTACCGCTCCGGCGAGTCGACCCAAGGTCATAAACGACACTACCCATGACGCTTCATCCAATGTGACAGGAAACGGGGAGTTTACAGCTGTTAGCCGCACTATGTATGGCGACGTCCATCCGAACATCATGCCCGTCACGAAGAGCAACAGCATAACTGTCGATTATCGAAATGTACAAATTAATGCTTTGTTATCATGTGACCGATGAGACATGACGATTCTTTATTTGCTTATCACTAACCTCCTGTACCGGCGATCCATTGTAGTCACAGTAATCTTTTCCTTGGGTGGTACTTCATCTTTCTGGATCATAATTTTGCACTTGCGCAACCTATGAGTTTTTTCAAACTAATGAATGTTCGGCCGAAGTTCAATATGACTAGATCACATGATAAGTGTTGGCACATTGGATTATAATAACGCTGCGTATCATGTCGTCAATAAAATTCAAGATAGGCGCAGTTTATTAAAATACTTAAAGGATTCTTGCCGTCAATAAAATTTAGTAGCCGGAACCGAGATAGTACCCTTCGATCTACCACATCCTTCACGAGTTATTGAACCGACGCGACGTCGAACGAAACGTATAAAAGAATAAATTTCGAACTACTTATCTTAATCCAGCAAAGAAATATATCTGAAAATCGCGTATTGGTCAGAAAACACAAGCGCAAGTACTCAGTTTGTTTTTCGTAGAGATGCAAGTAAATGTAGTATACAAAATTTTCGACTATTATCCAAGTAGCCAGCTCTTTCCAATTTTTCTCGTTTAATTTACTCTCGAGGACTTTCTTCAATTTCTTGGTTATCGATATTTAATCCAGATGTCACATCGGTGCTAATGATGATATATCCATAACGCTTTACTGCAGTCAATTGCTACTTACTTCATAAAATCGCAAACGACTTTGATTGCAATTGCTTTGGATCGCTTGAAATCACAATCGCCACGGGACTTTAAATCACTCTAAATTCTTTCGAAATCACTGCAATCGCTCGTCATCTGATCTGAGAGTGAATAACCCCTCGGTATTATCTTGACCTAACATTTTTGGAGATCAATGAATTTGACATTTTTCGTACATTGTGTGATGATTTATTTCTAAGAGCAAAAAACAGTGAAAATAATTACCTGATGGTGAATCAGATCGTTTATTGGATACATGTTTCCCGGTAGATGTGGCAGTACGTTGGGTTGCCTACGGTTTAGCGCAGGAAGCTTCCGTACACCTCGGCCGCTGACAAAGAGCCACTGTAGTAGAGTTCCCTAACCGATAGGCCACCCAACATACTGTGATGTCTCTACATGTGTACCGTACAAGCAAGACGGGTTTCAAAATTTATGTATGTCAAGTGATGAGTCAGGAAAAAAGTTTAGTTTTGGTCATGGAAACAGGGAAACAGAAACAGAATCACCATCTTTGAATGATCGTTTGGTGGGATAGCGCGTATTATGAGGATCGGGTTGAAGGGTTAACTTCAATTATGAGACTTGATCGAAGACCCAAGTATTTCAATGTTAGATTGTATCCGATATCTCGAGTATAAGTCATTGACATAAGTAATCCTAATATGTGACATTCATATCAAATAGATTCATCAATATTGACAGTATTATCCCAATATTATAATTCATTGACCTCTGCCAGATTGTTCAACTTTCGTATTTCGTCTTGGACAGAACATAATGTCCCTTTCATCCATAGTCATTAATAACTCTTACGGCTCAGTTACACAGAGCGCGTCGCGTCACGCGACACGACGGTTGGCCAATCAACGTGCTGACCTTCTTCTAGATTGTTGGTAAAGCTGTTCTCCCATAGGTCATTGCATGTGACGCGTGACGCAACGCGTTCTGTGTAACTGAGCCCTTAGCGACTCGTGCCATTGTTCATGAAACTTAGTAATTCATAAATTACACGACTGTAAAAATTATCGTGATAGATCATGTGGAGAATATTTTGACATGGGAAGAGGTTTGAAATATTTTTATCTGAGGATTAGGATGAATTAAAGATAGGGGTACAGTAGAGCGTCGATTATCCGAATCAATTGGGACCGGGTGCCTTTCGGATAATCGAAATTTCGGATAACCGAACAGCAATATTCCGTGGGCGAAAAAAACGTCGATTCTTTCGAAATGATGAAATTTATATATGTATACATATATTTAACTACAATGAACATCAATAGGTTATTATCACAAGTACATTTTAGTGAACTGAAAACATGTAATCATCGTATCATTCAATGATACAGAACAAAGTTAGATATGTATGTCTTTAGAAAATAATCAACATTCTTATACATTTGAGTTCTTACATCTGTTTATTTTTGAAAAAGTCGACGATTTTCCAATAAACCAAATCACCATTCGGATGATTGACGTTTCGGATAAAGCAAATCGCCATTCGGATAATCGACGTTTCGGATAACTGACGTTCGGATAATCGACGCTCTACTGTAATGATGGGCAGGCTGTCAACAATCATTCACACCTTATGCACATTTCAACGTGTATTTGTTGTCCGTGTTGGTATGTATGCTTAGTGTGACAGATTTATCACTCTTGAACACAATTAATTGTCAATCTCCCAACGGCATCGAATCGGAAAGCCTTTTATCACGCCGAAGCTACTTCAAAGCTGCATAAATGATTCAATTGTCATCATTTTCGTATTCATGCCTAACGACTGCCAAGTTTTTTTATGCAATATATTCTGTATTTCCTGCAAAGATTTACCCTTGGTTTCCGGCATACTTGCCAGAGCGAATATAATCGAAAGCATCATGAGTCCAGCGTAAATAACAAAGACGTAAACCGGACCGACGAGATTCAATAACGGTTGATAGGTCTTGGTGGCTATAAATGAGAAAAGACCGACGGAAATACTCCCGAAGCATGACGCTAGGTTCTTTATATTCGGAGCAAACAACTCGCTAGTCATCATACTCGGAATCGTACACAGGCCTATCAAGAAAAAGAATTCAAAACCAAGCAGATACAATATCAATAGCAACTGCAGTCGAGCAGGATTGAAGCCACCTTCCAATAGAGCGAAGTGCGCTCCCAGACCGAGCATACAAGCGCACGTCCCGGCGCTGGACACGATCGTCAATACCTTCCGGCCGTATCTATCAGCGAGATAAACGGCTAGAAATCCAAACAGAATACTACAGCTACTGAACACGATTACCATAGTAGATGGACGAGTCATTGTCCATCCGCCATTTTTCAATATAGTCTCCATGTAGAAGACAACGACATTCATACCACTGGATTGCATAAACATGAAGAGCAGTATGACGATGATTCCGGCCTTCCTGTTAGCTGGGATGTTGAACTCTCTCAGCTTGTCGATGAGGCTCACCGATTTAGTGGCGTTGATGAAATCTTTCAGGGCCCTGACTTACAGAGATTTTCGCGGCTTCCATTCTTTCCTTGCGAACGAGATGGTAAGGAGATTCAGGTAACCACACGAAGATGAGAATGACGGTCAGGGTTGGTATGAGGCAAATGTAAGCGAACACTGAGATCGATACGTAAGCGCCCATAGCGTTACCGGTCAGAGTTCCTATCGATAATCCAGACAACGCGAAACTCACTAGAGTCCCTCGAATCTCTGCGCTCGCGATTTCACCGAGGAAGAACGGAAAGCTGCTGTAAGCCATCCCCATACTAAGTCCACCGATAAACCTCGCGGCGTATAACCAGGCGATGGAATCAGCCATGATCATGCAACTCCAGCTGATCGCAATTGGAAAGCCAATGACGATGAGTGTCTTCCTACTGCCGATGTAACTCATGAAAACTGCGCCAGGTACAGCTCCGATCAATCGTCCCAAGGTCACCAATGCAGCTACCCAAGATGCTTCATCCAGTGTCATTGGAAGTGGTGAATCTGCAGCCGTCAATTGGGCTATGTACGGTGACGTCCATCCGGTCATCGTGCCGAACACGAGGAGCATCAAAGTCGCTGTAAATGAACGAATCGCGAACGTTAACTACTTATTTGAACACAGTTAATTCATCACGGCTTCACTGACCTCCTATACCACCGATCCATTGCACCCACAATATGTGATACTGGGTCACCACGCCACTATCTTCCATGTTAATGACTGCTCGCTTTGACGAATGGTGATGGGCTGCTCATTTTTGGAATGATCTTTGCGCGCGTCTGACATCGCTGGGCTACACAGTCAATCATTGGCTAGTTTTTCCACATAACGTCTACTCATCATGCCGATAATGAAATTTAAGATACGAAAATCTAAGTAGACACTTGATTTAAACTGTAACCCCTATCGGGGTCAGGTTATCTTTCCGATTTGCTCTGAAACTTCTTCTCTGGCCTGATAACAGTTTTCTCTATTCCCGCCCAGACATTGAGCTCGACTAGCTTGTTGTGAAAATATCGAATTTGTTTCATGATCACATTCACTCAATGCTGTATCAATCTACGGGCCTCAGCTACAAATTGTCTTGAATCTTTCTTGTAGTTTTTGTTTCGGACAGTTTCGCGAGGCTTGTTTCACTCGTTGGTCTCCGACAACCGAATTATATATTATAATTAATGGGATAAAAATTGGCGGTTGGTTTCAGGTATTCCAATTATATAAACACAAAATTTGGTCCGTTGAAATCGGAAAACAGAAATGTTGTACTTTGTACAGACTTCGTCAGACAGAGTAAGTTATATTCCTCGTTGAGACGTAGGGAGACCGGGCTAGTTGTCACACTTTTTACTCTCTGATTTTTAGAATTTTTCCAAATTTTTTTTTCGCAATTCTTGAGATTGGGTATTGTAGATGCATCCTTTGCGCACACCTATAGAAAATTTTTGGTTATTCTAAAGCAAGTCTGAGTAGGTTTTTTCGAATTTTCAAAAAAATCCGCGGAGTGTGACAACTTGCCCCGAGGCGGGGTAAGTTGTCACAGACCCCGGGGTAAGTTGTCCCGAGTATTTTAAATGGCGAAAACGGGTTCATTGTATTGTCTCCTGGAAACCACGAAACAATCAACCTACACTCCGAACACCCCACAAACCATGCGAAATCCCACCCAGACTCCGAGAATCTTGAGAAAGTTGACCTCAACTCAAAAAACCATGGTCAGTCAAAATGGGGTGAGTTTTTACACGTGACAACTTGCCCCAATAATTTTGTGACAACCTGCCCCAACCCGCTATTTTGTTTAAAAATTTGCACATCTTGCTGACCCGCCATTCAAATATCAACAATATGTACATCAAATGAAACCGTTAATAACCTTTCCGAATATCGTGTAGCGAAATTTCTCAAGGCAGTCTATAAAATGAGAAAAAACATATTAAAAGATGGAAAATAATTACTTTTTAGGTTCGATTTCAGTTTATCGATCACTGCGAGGCCGAATATGATGCGGTATTCAATTTAACGACATTAGTTTGTTTCAAACATTGAACTACAACTTTGATCTATAGCACCGTTCGATCTGTTATCTAGCGGTGGAGATATGGACACTGTGACAACTAACCCGTGTGACAACTATAGCCCCGGTCTCCCCTACCTCGCTCTTACGGGACTTCGGGTGAAATTTCAAATCGTTGGTTTTTATTAAATTATGTATAAAATTAATTTAAAATTCAAGTATGCTCTCAATAATAGTCTTAGCAATAGTAATTAATTTCGTTTTTTGATGCTATATTCTCTAATTGACTATAATTCTTCACTTTGTAGTGTCCAAGTATAAGTCCGAGGGGTTAACCACTCTTGAAGTCAGGTGTACACCTTGCCGAAAAGTCAGTTGAAGTCAGTTGAAGTCAGTTGAAGTCAGTTGAAGTCAGCTGAAGTCAGCTGAAGTCATTTGAAGTCAGTGAGTCAGTTGAAGTCAGCTGAAGTCACTTGAAGTCACTTGAAGTCAGCTGAAGTCAGTTGAAGTCAGCTGAAGTCAGCTGAAAGTCACTTGAAGTCACTTGAAGTCACTTGAAGTCACTTGAAGTCAGCTGAAGTCAGTTGAAGTCAGCTGAAGTCAGTTGAAGTCAGCTAAAGTCAGCTGAAGTCAGCTGAAGTCACGAGTCAGTAAGCAGCAGAAGTCAGCTGAAAGTCAGTTGAAGTCACTTGAAGTCACTTGAAGTCACTTGAAGTCAGTTGAAGTCAGCTGAAGTCAGCTGAAAGTCAGTTGAAGTCAGCTAAAGTCAGCTGAAGTCAGCTAAAGTCAGCTGAAGTCAGCTGAAGTCAGTTGAAGTCAGTGAGTCCGTTGAAGTCAGCTGAAGTCAGTTGAAGTCAGCTGAAGTCAGTTGAAGTCACTTGAAGTCACTTGAAGTCAGTTGAAGTCAGCTGAAGTCAGTTGAAGTCAGCTGAAGTCAGTTGAAGTCAGTGAGTCAGTTGAAGTCAACTGAAGTCACTTGAAGTCACTTGAAGTCAGCTGAAGTCAGTTGAAGTCAGCTGAAGTCAGCTGAAAGTCAGTTGAAGTCAGTTGAAGTCACTTGAAGTCACTTGAAGTCAGCTGAAGTCAGTTGAAGTCAGCTGACTTCATGAAGTCTTGAAGTCAGGTGTACGGTCGACGGACGAGTGGTTAACCCCTCGTATAAGTCTAAATTTCCGTTTTGTCCAAGTACTGGGCATTTTACCTTAAACGCTGAATAAGTTTCAATCACCTCACCAGTAACAACACTATATCGATCGTTAAAATACTATTATTTATTTCCTCGTGGCCTTTTCTCCATCATCACCCCGTAAGTTTTATTGTTGTAAGTGTAAACCATTTATTGTTGTACCTACAAAGTCTACGGAGACCAAAAATCCGTTACAAACCATTTGTATGTCTCCGTCTAAAAGAACAACACTGCCAAATTTTGTGATGAATTTAATTACCTAATAATACCGGGAGTCATCGAAAGGGATAGGACTTTTCATAATTGAAAATCAGACATCAATCGCGTGCGCTAAAGACAGTATCCCAATTGCCAAATATCGTGCCTACATTCACATTTTCTAGTAATCCCGTATATCAATATGAAGTATACTGCCGTAAAATAACACAGAGTTGAATGCAGCTTTCTACAATTGACGTAACCGGTCGAATTATGAGCCGTGAGTTTACGTGTAATTAAATCTCGGAGCGCATCTTAGATAGCATGGAAGGGTTCACCTAATTAAATTCGTGCAAGAACCGTGAATTGAGAACGGTCAAACATCGATTTTCGTTTCGGAGATTCGAGTAAAGGAAAATTGTAATGTGGTTCAAAGAAGGCTACTATTATCGTCAACAAATTTAGAAAATTATTTCTAGGGATTAAAATCATACTATTCAGTGACATATCAGAAAAAGACATCTTGGCTGACATTCGCTTAACGGACGAACAATTATGCAAGCATATCTGTTGAACATATTTTGTAGAAAAAAGTCCACTATGTTGTAACAATGATTTCAAGAATACATGAAAAGTTTTGAAAAAAGAAGGGAATTCGTCTGGTTAGAAAATAATTTGATATTCAATATAACATCATTGGTAAGGGAAACATTATGGAGCATCCGACACACCTCTTGATCCCGCCAGAAGGCTACATGCAGTACGCGACGACGCGGCGAGTCTTCTTGCATGAGAATTAGCTTCAGGGCAGGATTAGGACACGAGGGTACCGCACCCACTGATTATTAATTATGGTTCAGATTTCATGGTCCTGGTCTTATTGCGCAGCTTGCACTCTACGAACTTAATTAAATCAAGCTCATGCAGCTATACCTAAAAGCTGCACCAAGTCCGTAATTTTGATAACATCTCTGTAAATGAGAGAGTTGGAAGTAGAAGCGAAGCATGGCAAAGACAGATTCGAGAAATCAATAGCGAAGTACTTTTTTCATACAATCAATCAGCCCAATGATATACACACAGATATCCGGATGATTCTAAATGTACCTCCTGCTTCGAATAATGATAAGCTTTCAATAATATTTATTGGACGAAAAAGTTCTTCAATCAAAACTTAGATATCCTCTTTTTTACTGTTTTAAATCCCATCCTAGTATATACAAATGCACGGGTCCTGAGTGGACCCCGGAGGTATTCAACGATCCTATAAAAGTGCGTTCCAGATTGATATTTTTCAACCCTAGTGAGGCTAGTTCTTGGGTTCGAAAAGAGCGTGCCTTGATGCGGTTTCGCGGGCCCCGGCCGGTCTTCAACAACGCTCTGTATATTAATGAATTAAGAGCCTCGTTGCTGATATCAATATTGAAATATACATAGAAAAAGAGGATTCAATCAGTCCCTGGGCTTCTAGGGTAATCAATCACTTGAATGGACGTGCGAGTGTTCGCGCAGCGATCGCAGACCGCGTCGCGACGCCAAAATGGCCGAATATTTTGGCGTCGACGCAAGATAGTCGCGTCACCGGCGGGAGCTCAGTCTCGGCGCGAACGCCGAGTGCGACTTAGTTTACGATTGACGACGCGACACGCCGCCCCCACGGACAGATAATTATTATATTCCGTCAAACATATCTGGGATATCGTATTGCAGCTTGAACGAAAAAGAAGAAAAGCGTTTCCACCATCCGACAGAGGGACAGGGCCTGAAAAAAAAAAATCAAACGAAATTTGTATTCATTCGATTGAAAACAATAGTATTTTAATATATTTTTCTGGCACTTATCGTCAGCGAGAAGTGTACATTGTCATATATAACCAAAGTCCAGTCTAACAAACTCAACGCAAGTGGTGAGAATGATTATGTGATCGGATTTCTATAATATTTGAAAACCATGAAAAGTTTTGCGACTCTCCGAAGATTCCAACTCTTCTATGCTCCGTTGCTGTTGCTTGCGGCTGCTACGGGTAAGCACATTAACTTTTACTGCAGGCCCGACAAAATTCCACTCAACATTTTCCCAACCTGAAGAAAAGAAGAAGCAAGAAAAATAACCAAAACAATTTGGACGTTATTAGCTCGATGAGAAAAAATCTTTGAACCCTATAATTAAGTTTCGGACGGAACCCGCAGACAATGTTTTGACTGTCCTTTTTCACTCATTTGTGATTAGAGGTTTGAGAAACCAATAATTATGATTCCGGTTCCAATTTGATCCGTTAATAGGGACAAAAAAAAAAATTAAAAATTGATTAACTTTAAAAAAAAAAAAACATTAATTAAGTGCTGATTCAAGTTGATAAAAACTTTGTATACTTTTACTGGCGAGACTATTCGCTGTACCGACGCCACCTGTGCAGTATCGAGTCTTTAGAGTTAATATCTAAGGTAGTTGGCGGGGTCCTCGATTATCGAAGATAGGCAATAACGATGAAGTAAAAAATACCTTATTCAATCAAAGCCTGATGGTGGTTTGTTTAATTGGCCAATTGGCCAGTGCGGGACACGTCGAAGGGAACTTTGAGCTTTAACCGATCACTGGCGATTTGAGTCAATTGCTCGCGTTGATCCACTTGGGACCGTCACCCATGAATATCCCGTTATAAAATCCTGTCAAACCCAGCCACGTTCCATCTCCGCAGACAATGACGTCCGATCAACGTCGTCATGAGGACATGAGAACCTTCTAATGTTAATTCACTAAATTTCTCCTCGTAAATGTGATGTGAAAAATCTGGTGATCTATCAGAGTTTTTTCACGAAGATTCACGCGCACGGAAAAAGACATCACCTATCAGCAAGTAAATTCTACTAGATCCGAGTTAATGAATCACTTGTATATTATCGAGTAAATGTGTACTAGGATCCAATGAAATATTATTGAATCGAATAATCTTGGTTTAAATTTAGTGAACTATCCTTACGTCAAGTAAATTCCATCAAGTATGTAAATCGGTTTACTTGGTGATATACATTTTTTTTTATTGTGTCATCGCGACCGAACAATAAGGGTCACCACCCTGACTCTGGAGGGTGCAAAAGGCCTGGCTATGATACAGTTCCGGCGTGGGAGGCCGGGAGCAAGAAATACACTGGCGGAAGTAAGCGACGTGACGGAATAACGTAAGCTCGAGGCGCAAGGCACCTGCACAGCGTTTCATTGTTGCCCTAATGTGGTGACCAAAGTCGAAATAGATGTCATCTCTTCCGTCAACACGTGATAGAGAGACACAATCTCTGACCCCCATCGTGAACCGACTCCGCATCGGCCATCAAAATTCAAAGCTCATCCCCACACGAGAGCCGAAGTATCAGGGTGCTTCAGACCCTGAAAATCACCCCGAACGACTCGTACGAGAATTTGATTCAAAGCAGGCTATTAACCTCGCGGGGTCTAAGAGACCGATAACTAAGTAAAGCGATTCTATTGAATAATAATAATAATAAGCTCAAAGCTCCGTACGAGATTGGGTTGGGATGCCAGAGCTGCTGACTTTGCGGTGCCCACGATTTTGCTCACCTTCAATCCCTTCAATCCCAAAGACGCGACGAGCAGGGAAAATTGCGACCGGTAATCAAAATTATAAGTGGTAAAAGAAACTACCGTTTAACTCAATTTATATTGCTATATCGTATAACATCGTTTCGTTTCCTTGGATAACCGGCGCTTCATCCTGATTGTGAAAACTTTTCGAGAATTTCAACTTCTCATTGAATGAGCCACGTGTATCACGTGTATCACATACGAATTATCGTTTTATACATTTATTGGCGCAAGTGAAATGGCGAACTGGCGCGAAATGGCGCAAATGAAATTATGACTTTCGGCTGGATGATTGTATCGCTTCAAATAGAAACGACCATTTGGCAAATCGCAAATCTCGAATTACGCTGCAACCCACGATTTCCGGTTCAGTTGCACCATCCCCAAGATCAATACGTGTCCAATCGGTCTACCGTATACGACTCATTGTATAGGTATCAAATCGGTTCAACAATATTGTTTCACACCGCAAAATTGTGATGGATTTCCGTTGCCATCATTTTTTTTTTTTTTTTTTACGTCTGTTCCTCTACTGCAAATAAATCATAGAGCAAACTCGTTTAAATTCCAATTTCAAAACCGACAAAACCTGTGTCATGATATTGATTTTCTACGCGTTTTTTCCCAAGCATCCACAATAAATCTGGTGAACCGTATGAACTATAATCAACTTTTTGAAGTTTTATCGTCGAACGCTATAGTCCAACTCCAAAAAATTAATGTGAACGTCAGTTTCTCGGGGACAAAACAGTATAGAATTGTGGACGCTTTGTAGGCATACACCTACGCGACGTGGCAGTCAATCGACTCTGGCCAACCCCCTCTGTTATTTAAACCGTCGAGAGCTATTTGTTATTCTATTTTATTACTCTTATTATTCCGTGCCTGTGACATACACACGATAATTTTATATCTATGTATGGAACTATGTCTATGTATCAATTTTTCACCGATGAACACCATATTCCAACAACTGTATTTTATCTGCGAGTTCGCGAGGGTCTCGCATACGAGTCTATGAGCTGCCGCGGGAAGCTTTTCAATTTAACCGAAGCTCAACTCCGATTTATGGCTCAAGTTCGATAAATTTTTTCCTTGTATTTTTTCTTCTCCAGCTTCATTCAGCCTTGAGGAAAGTCGTCGCCCCGAGCGTGCTACTCAAGATAACGATTTTCAAGTAGGAAGTTTCATACACCCGACGGTTTTGAATGTCTTTTGGCTTAGTTGAGTTTACGGTTGGCGCGGATGCTGAAAACTGTAACAGCTATGGCAGTATTTTGGAAGAAATTGTTAAATCGTACAGAAAACAACGTTGGATGGTTTGCCAACTACGAAGAAGACACCTTTACGTGAATCAAGAAAGAACTTCGATAGAAAAATGACAACATCGTTAAACTCGAAACATTGAACGTTACCATAATCAGAAGCTTTGTAACCCCTCCGGGCATGTATTAATGGGAAATGTCGTGGAATCCTTCGATTCGCGGTAGACTTCATTGGTTTAAGCCTAGTTCTCGGTCAAACTTTATACCTTCAAAGCTGAAAACACGCCGAGCGGGAATAACCACCAACGAATTCTGCACTTGAAGAGATCTCTTAGCCCCCGAGCATAAAAATGTGACGACCTGAAAGACTGCGAGTGATAATCCGATGGTAATGGGGTAGTAGCTGTATCATGGAAATGGAATGGTGAAACAATCTCTTATCCTTGCGCTGCTGCCAGCTCTTACGATGAATACAGAGTTTGAGGTACATAATATCTGCTGTACTATGGGACTTGTTCAACAGCATTTTGTCATAAAAATGTGGATGTTAGGAAATTTTTGAGAGGTGAAAATTAGGTCGGCACGCGGACATCGAGACCAAAAATATACCATGGATTACACGTGTAAAAAACGCTTTTTATTCGGTGGAAAACATGTGGAATATACCAGCACACAGAAACGTGTTTTCCACGGGTTTTCCTGGTATACAAGATACGTTGATTGAATGATGTGTGGTCCACGTATAATTTTTCCACTTATGCCGACTTTCCACATTGGACACGTTTAATATACGTATATTCGACATACCTGTGTTTATTGGGTCCTTGTGAGCGTCACACGCGCACACCAAAAATTGTGCAAAGATTATTGACTCAACAGAAAAATGTTTCCTACAAAAGTTGTGAGTTTTAACCTGATTGATTTTCTGGTGAAACAAAAAGTCATGTTTCCATTTTCAAAAAAACATGTTTGCCGTCTCAACACCGCCATTTTTATTTTGGACCAAACTAACATTTTTTTTCGAATGCCCCCCTTCGAACCCTGAAAGTTGTCTTATACTTACTACTCGATCGGAATAGTATTTCCCGAGATAAATCAGGTCGAAGATTAAAATAGGACACCCGGTATAATCTAAACATCCTCAGGACGGTCCAAAGGGCGGACATCTGGGGATCCATAGTATATCCAATGGCCATCCATAGGACTATTCTGGACATTCCATGGATATCCAGCATTTCCAGAAAAAATATCCAAGGGATATTATAATAGGGACGTCATTGTGTTGTGTGGGTATATATGTATTACGCCATTGTTGAATTGCCTCTCCGTCAGAACAGGTCTCAATCCCGAGAACAGAAGCCAAAAACCTCATTCGATATCAAAAAGAGATCTCATCTTTGGAGAATTCCAATTATTCATATTATCATAAATAACACGGTGAATCATCAAGTGAATAAAATCTGTTTTTACGTGACATTGGAGTGTGCCCAGAGGAGTGATGAACCCGTGGTTTGATGGATTAGGGCTAAAGTTTGAATATAAACTCCTCGTAAAATGGTCAGTAGAAAGAAAGACTGTGAAAGTGAGGGTTCAATACTCGGGAGCATTCTAGGCACATATAATGAAAAAATGTGTCAGAAATGATATATCATTCTGACTATGTCGGATTTGAGATATCCTTAGTGAAATTAGATTCGCCGGAAATCGAATGGAAATATCAAGAAACTAAGGTTGTTTCGACTATCGGTGTATTTGCTTCTGCTCAGCTTTTTGTTGATGACATCGTTGCGAGTATTCGATCTATAAATTCTCTTAATACCAGTAGGCGGGCGGTGACTTTCATCCTGAAAATTGTAAGCTGCAGAATAGAAAGGAAATGATGTCGAGAAACGAAGGTAATGAAGCGGGCACCGGCTTACGGTGCGACGAAGTTGAAAAGCTTCAATCTTATTCCTCCTGTTCGATTCGGAGACCTTCATCCGCTGATCACTGGGTGGTTACTGGGTGACGCAAAGAATTTTGGCTTGACTTAAACTTTGACTCCCGAGTACTAATTCTCACAAGAATTGTCAGATTACTGTCGGAAAGAAGTCTTTTCAGGGGTCTTTTAAAAAATCATTTCACCTCATTTTCATCCTTCAGATTTTAAACAGAGCAGATATAAATTGAATTGAAAATTCGGATCGAATGTATTCCGATTCATTGAAGCATGGAATAGCTTTCAGGTGAAACTCGGTATTCAAAATGTTTTATCAATTGGACACAAAAAAATACAGTTGGTATTCAGCACGAATAACAGTCGCACATACAATGCGGAAAGTTCTGACCGCATGTGTAGCAAGCGATACAAGAGGAACATCTCGCCTCTTCGTTTGTGGATTTACTAAGCATTACCTTTGCTTGATTCAAGTACCTTTTCGAACCTCTGCGGAGGACCTAGGTTTACTCTTGTCCATATCGACCTTCGTCACAATATCCCGAAATCCCGAATACATGGGGGAGAGTCTGCTATTTCGTACCACTTTGGACTTCACAATTTTTTAATTTTATTGTAAATGAACATTTTCTTCTATGGGCATATTTTTTGTCCTACTCTATTCATTCCGGAATCACCAGGAAATCATCGTTCTTTGAATTTCATGGTAAAAGTATAAGAACAATTTTTTTCTAAACCTCTGCAAACGGTACGATATAGCCGACCATTACGCTAAATCGTATTACTGGTAACACATATCACTTGGTATACGCTATACGCTCATGACTTATACGGAACTACTTGTTTTCTTAAATAACGTTTTTCGCATTTGTAACCAGTATACGATCTCAAAATAATGGTTGTTATCGTTAGAACTGGGTTTTAGGAGGTCATATTAGATATATTTCGTGAAAAAAGTATATCGTAAGGGCAAAAATTACTTAAATCATGACACGTATCTGATGTACGGGAGAAAATCTGCAATGACGGATGTCACCGATTACTCGGTACCGTCTTCAGGGAAACACCAGGTGCAGAAACAAAAAAAAAACAAAAAAGGAATGAAAATTGTTATCAAGTAACAATTGAGGTAGGACAGGGTTAAAAAAAAAAATAACCTTAAAAACAAGTAAGTTGTTTGTGCACAATAATCGCCAAACTCGTCAAGTTTTTTTTATTCCTGTCTTATCTCAATTGTTACTTGATAACAATTTTCATTCTTTTTTTTCGCTTTTTGCACGCGGCGTTTCCCTTATGACTGTACCGAGTAATCGGCGATATCCGTCATAAGAGATCTCATATTTTATCACAGAAATAGTATGTCACTATTTTAACGACGACGGTGCGAAATTTTTGCCGGTAGTCTATATTTCGCTTCAGGAAAACTCAGTTGAATACATAGTCGATATTCTTTCATATGTATCTTCCACAAAAAGTCTTCCTCCAAAAATTGCCTCCCACAAAAAGTCTTCCTCCAAAAAACTGTCTTCCACAAAAAGTCTTCCTCCAAAAATTCGACTTCCACAAGAAGTCTTCCTTCACAAACATCTCTAAAAAAGGATTGAAATCTGATGTAACTGCCAAGTACAACAGAATACAAATGAAATCCTACTACATGGCGTTGTGCTCCTTCGCTCGCTGCGCTCGCTCACTCGATTGGTTTTTTAAATAATTTGTGACGTCATAAAACTCAGGAGCAAAAAGTGACCAAACGATAAAATTGTAGAAAAAAAATACGAACACATAAATTTGGAAAAAAAATTGTAGAACGAAGTTTTGGAAATGAAAATTTGAAAAAACAAATGTTCAAACAAAATTTTGTCCGTGGTACTTTGCGGGCCAGGTGTGGGCAAGTGAAATTAGGTTACATGTTTACGTGACAGTCTAATACATTGCTATAAAAGCCCGCCAAGTACCACTCCCAAAATTTTGTTTAAACATTTTTTTTTTCAAATTTTTATTTCCAAAACTTTGTTCTACAATTTTTTTTTACAAATTTATGTGTTCGTATTTTTTTTCTACAATTTTATCGTTTGGTCACTTTTTGCTCCTGAGTTTTATGACGTCACAAATTATTTAAAAAACCAATCGAGTGAGCGAGCGCAGCGAGCGAACGAGCACAACGCCATGTAGTAGGATTTCATTTGTATTCTGTTGTACTTGGCAGTTACATCTGATTTCAATTTTTTTTTAGAGATGTTTGTGAAGGAAGACTTTTGTGGAAGTCGAATTTTTGGAGGAAGACTTTTTGTGGAAGACAATTTTTGGAGGAAGACTTTTTGTGGAGGCAATTTTTGGAGGAAGACTTTTTGTGGAAGACAATTTTTCGAGGAAGATTTTAATGTACTTTGCGAAGGCTTTTGCACCAGAGGTGCTTTTTTGGGGGATATCACTCCTTTTTGTAAAATTACGCTGGACCACCTGATATTTGTGCTCGCTCGCTACGCTCGCTCGGTCGGATTTCTATAATTCTTAGAAGACATAGAAGATATTGTACTCAAACGAATAAGTATAGGTGAAGATCGTTATTCAGATAGAACGAAGGTATTTCGCTATGGAAAACAGATCCAATGAAACACTGAGAAGTCTATTAAACGAATATGGAACGCTAATATGCAATTATCAGAGTCTTCGAATGAAACGTTATTGTTTGTCGACTGGCTGTCATATGAAGCAGCCGATATATAATGAAGTTAACAAATTGGTGAATATTCGCAACGTGTAACCCTGCGTGCAACCCTCCTCCTTTCTCATCCGGACTTGGGACCGGCATTGGTGCAGTTACTTGCACGCAGGGTTATAACTAGTTGCCGCTGTCATGTCATTATTTTTAAATTTGCGAATTTGAATTTTGAATATACGTAGGTATGTATAAAAAGTCCGTCCAGTACTTTTGTATACGGTATGGAGGGTGCGGAAAAAAACTGTAACCCTCCTGCGGTGAAAGTGTACACGCAAGGAATTCTGGCAGCGGTGAGCAAAATCTTCCTTAGAAAGTTCCTTGCGCTTACACCTTCATCAAAGAAGGCTGAACTTTTTTTTCACAGTCTATACTACCATTACTCAGAAACTGCTGGAAAATTTTTTTTATTTGACATCTGATAACGATTCACAAAATTTCACCGAAGTCTCCCCTCAAGGGAATACGTTGGCCGGATGAATACTTTTAAAATTTTCCGACAATGAACTTCAGAATAAGTGGAAATCCGTATCCTGCCATGCTCCAGTATAATGTTTTTATGATTTTCTACAAAAATAATAATAGTATGGAAATATATCGAAATCAATGAATAACTGTCAATAAACATTCAATAAAGTCTTCCGAGATAGTACTTCTGTTAGTAGATTGCATAGCAAAATTCGTCCATTCCCTCCGGTCCACCGAGGTATTCTTATCGTCAGAATCCGAAGATTTGACGTCGTGTTACTCGAGTGCTCCTGGAGCTGTTCCGCAACGTGAAAATTGAAAGCTAACTCATCGAAGAAAACCTCCGGAGCATACTGCAGCGTACACATTTTCTCTGTAGGACTAGAAGTAGGCGTGCGAAAATATAACCAAAACAATTGAACGATTTTTCATATCGACAAGTCCTGAGGAAACACACGTAACAAACGTAACAACAAACAAACGTAACTCATGAAACCCTGCAGCAACCCTGTTGGAAATGTGTACGGAGCTCTATAATCGCCGTAAATTCTGAGTTAGGTCTGCTCTAGACTGTCCGCCGTGATATACGTCTGTTATTCCTTAGGACTCGACGCATATTACTAAATCCCTCGTATGAATGAATATTTTGAGTCGACACCGTTTCTACAGAATCGTTTCTACAGAGCATCGTTTCTACAGAGTTCGTTTCTACAGAGATCGTTTCTACAGAAAATATTGTCGACAAAGATCGTTTCTACAGAATTGGTATAGGCCCGTTTCTACAGAAATCCAGCTGAAAAGTCGTTTCTACAGACCAATTATTTAAGGATGCTCGTTTCTACAGAATTAAATAGGAAAGCTCGTTTCTACAGAATTCGTTTCTACAGAATTCGGACCTGCAGCTCGTTTCTACAGAATTCGGTTCTAACAGTTCGTTTCTACAGAATTCGGTCTTAGAAGTTCATTTCTACAGAATTCGGTTCTGAAAGATCGTTTCTACAGAATTCGGGTCTGGTAGATCGTTTCTACAGAATTCGGTCCTAAAAGTTCGTTTCTACAGAATTCGATTATGGAAGTTCGTTTCTACAGAATTCGTGTGTGTGTTGTATGACTGGCTGGCCTAACTTTTTCGAGCCTTCAGTGGCTGGCCTAACTTATTCTAACCCTTCATAGAACACCGTCTGTGTTGTATCATGTGTGTGTGTGTTGTATGATTGGCTGGCCTAACTTTTTCTAACTCTTCATAGAACACCGTCTGCGTTATATCATGTGTATGTGTCATGCGAATCGTCTCTTCGCCGAAACGAACTTCCATAATCGAATTCTGTAGAAACGAACTTTTAGGACCGAATTCTGTAGAAACGATCTCCCAGACCCGAATTCTGTAGAAACGAACTTTCAGAACCGAATTCTGTAGAAACGATCTTTTAGGACCGAATTCTGTAGAAACGAACATCCATAATCGAATTCTGTAGAAACGATCTTTTAGGACCGAATTCTGTAGAAACGAACTTCTATAATCGGATTCTGTAGAAACGAGCTGCAGCTGCAATTCTGTAGAAACGAACTCTGTAGAAACGAACAATTGTGAAAATTATTTCTGTAGAAACGAGCCTGTAGTGCGATACGTGTAAATTGGGGGCCAGAATGCTTATGTAGAAACGAACTTTATTGACAATATCTTCTGTAGAAACGAACTCTGTAGAAACGAGCTCTGTAGAAACGATATCTGTAGAAACGGATTCTGTAGAAACGATCCTGCCCCAATATTTTTACACAAGACAGAGCATACGAACGTTCGACATCGTAGAGTATTATTTCATTTCAATTACAATGTAGCATGATCAATTCCATAGGTTATGTATTACCAAATTTCAATGACTTTATCTCATTCACTTAGAAACCGTATATCCACTTCAGTGGAGAACCATAAATTTCATTGTTTCTTATCCTATCATAAATAAGTCGTAAATAACGTCACATTATCATATGGTACGAGAGCCAATTACCAAAATTTTTGTGTCATCGCCACGAGGGCAAAACCATATAAATTAGCTAGTTTGGATGACTCCGAACCCAAAAATCCGATTTTCAGACATTTTTCGCCTTGCGTCTAACCTGAGCGAATTTTCAAAAATACAAAAAAAAAAAGCCACCATGTGTCATAGCAAAACGTCTGATCTACGGAACGTAGTTAGATGATAGCCCTGAGATACCGTAAACACGGTTTTCAGACAAAAAGACCCTTGCGCCTGCCTAGGAATCCATTTCCAAAAAAAAAAAAAATGACACATCCAAAACCGTGTCATAGCCGTGCGTCTGAAAATCATGTTTATAGGTCATTTTGGTTTCATTGATGCTAGAAAATCGATTTTCAGACAAAAATCTCCTTGCGCTAATTTTTTATAGCATTTCCAAAATGTAAAAAAAATTGCCGATCGGTGTCATCGCAAAATGTCTGAAAACGATTCGACATGATAGAATCGATGTCCCAGATGTAGAATTAAACAATATCAGACAAATTGAGTGTTGCACGGGCTCTATCAGACAACTTTTTGCAAATTTTCTGCAGTGAATTTTTTTTCTTGACACACGAGCGTACCAAACGGAGGGGCATTTGCCGGGCGCCCCGAGAGGTTCTTATCGTTTTCAACGCTATACGCAAGGCACAAAATGTCTGAAAACGGGATTTTGGTAATCTCGGTAGTCATACAAAAGATTTGAAACCAGTTTGAACCTAATTGCTATGACACATGGTGGCTATTTTTCTTACATTTTTGAAAATTCGCTCAGGTCAAACGCAAGGCGCAAAATGTCTGAAAATCAGGTTTTTAGTAATCGAATAACAAAAACTACGTACATTTTCGAAATCAGACATTTTGCGATGACACAGTGTGCCTTTTTTTGCACAGCAGAAATCACCCCCCGCGGCTGTGCAAGGGTTCTGGAGTCTAATACTCCCTAGACGGGTTCAGAGTCATCTAAACTAGCGATTCGATATGGTTTTGTCCTCGTGACGATGACACATGGTTTTGGTAACTGGCTCTCGTACTAATATGTCCAGCGGTAACAATAATTAACATACGCGAATTCGTAATAAAAACTCTTGTTGACGACCGCTTCGTCAACCTAGCAGAACCTAACCTCAGTCAATCTAGCAGTCGCCCTAGCAGCCGACTAACATCTTCTGTAGAAAACATTTTTCAATTGTTATTAAGAATTGTACATGTTTGGCACGCACGCACGCAGACACGCATGCATGTCTGCATACATGCACACACACACACACGCCAAATATGGACAATTGTTAATAACAATTGAAAAATGTTTCCTACAAAAGTTGTTAGTTTTAACCTAACAGATTTTTTGTTGAACAAAACAAGTCATGTTACCATTTAAAAAAAACATGTTTTCCATTTTTACGCCACCATTTGTTATTAGAAAAAGTTGAAAAAATTATTTTTGAACGTCCCTCTTCAAATCCTAAAAGTTTAATGTTACTTATTACCCGATCCGAGCAGTACTTTCCGAGATAAATCAGGTGTAACCCACACAGCATTTGATATTCACTGTACATTCAAAAAAAGTACACAATGTGCAAAAAATATTCTAAATGTGTCAAAAATATTGTATGTACAAGTCCAGAAGAATATTCATCCATGGGCTTGATGTGAATATTATTTTCACGTTTCTCGAACATTCCACGATATCTCACAGTATTTCACAATATTCCAGCGATATTAATGATATAGTATGCTGCAGACATTAATCCTACATATTCTACGTATGTCGTCGAATGTTCTCATCGATTAAATTTCAAATATGTTATTTTTTTCTAATAATTCTTAGATCAATTCGAAGGGAAAAATTCATATTAGGCAATTTTGAGTAATGTTCTTTGGTGTTACTCCTTGTCGAGATTGGAGTGCAAATTTTTTTTTACCTCTTTTGTTACTCTGTTCTCAGTTTTTCTCAGCAATTTCTTCATAGTTATCGATAATTGCAGTTTTATATAATTACCAACTTTATTGATCCGATTTCCGGAAAATTGGATACAAAATTTACAAGGCAATGTTTTTTCAAAGATGATTATGATTAATCTACTACAGTTTCAAAAAAGAAATGTCAATGCATTTTTTCCGTTTCTGGGCCATTTTACAGAAACGTTATGGTATAATGCATCGACATTAGGTTTTCAATAGTAATGTATTTCAATGAATTTGATAACTATATATGTCCAACTTTTTTTTTTCCAAATCTATTTACTTTTCTCTGCTTTGCTCTGCTTTACTTTGCTCTAAAAACCTCTGAAACGCACAATGCATAGTGAGTGGCGAAAAAAAAATATATAGGACCCTCTAGCACTAAAATTGCCCACTATATGCTGGCTATGGCATAATAGAGCCCTACATACGGAGGATTCCACGTCAAATCGACCGGTCGATTTCCCTGACCCCTTTTGATCTGTTTGCCCTTTCACACAGTGGAAGTATACGTTGAAAGGACCAACTGTGAATTTTTTTCAGATTTTTCTGACCAAGTATTTTTTTTACTACAGCTGGTCAAATAATCAGCTTTTAGGGTTTTTTCGATTTTTCAAGCCAACATAGCGTGAAATCCAGATGAGCAATGAAAAAAGTTCTTATACAAAAGTTTCGCCTCTTTCTTTGAAATTTCTGAAAATTATTTTTTTTCAATTTTTTGTGCTTCGCGAACTGCAGTTTTGGTGAAAAATCTTCGAAAATCTTCAGTAACAACAAAGTGCCCTATAATCGAATTGGCTGAAATTTTCACACAGCATGTCTTTTTCAATGCCAAAAGTTGTCTAAAAATTTCATAGGGGGCCGAGCAGTGGTTCAAAAGTGAAAGATATAAATAAATGAATCGTGATTCAAATTTAATCATACCTTACTGATGTTTTATGAAATTATCATGTGTTAAATGAAAGGGTATTTGGATTAGAGGTTTCCAAAGGTTCTGGAGAAAAACGTATTTGCATGTTTGATTTATTCGAACCTACAAAAAGCGTGTGTCCAAAATCATTGAATTTCGTCACCAACGGAACAGTACGTCATATTAAGATGGTTACTGGCTTGAACATAATTGCACGCATTCACTATTATCTTTATCCTTACTCCACCAACGAAAAATGGAGACATGATATACGTTGGTACGTGTAAACATGTTCAAGTCAGTAACCCACCTTGAGCTATACAATATAATGACATTAGAAGACATTATATCTGCATATGTGGTGGGAATATCCCTTGAATATCCCCATGAATATTTTTTGGATATGAATTTCACGTATTTTCTGGTGACATTGTCATGTTCATTGCACATTCAAAACACATTCTCGAGGTGAAATTGAATATTCTCTGAACATTCAAATATTTTTTTCGGAACATGTCAGATATATACCATGAATATCTAATGCTGTGTGGGAAGATTAAAATGGGACACCCGGTAGGTACTTTATACTTTACACTACCGAGACATAAATTTCAGAAACCTGGAGTGGAAGATAGGAAACCCAGAAGAGGAAAAAATTAAATCATCTCATGTAAAATGAAAATATAGCCCGTTTTTTCGAGGATGGCAAACCCTGACACTTAATGGAAAATGATGGGAACCGTACCCTTTTATCCAAAGGAATTTAAAATTTCATGCCACCATAGATATCTGGCAGGTATCCGGCAGGTATTTTACGTGAACCACCAACCACTCAACCATCAGCCATGCATGTTTCATGATATTACACTCTAAAGTCTAACGCTAGAGGACGTGGGGCGGTACCCGACCGAATTTTATCCAGGGTCGATGAGGGGTGAAATATAAGTGGGGCATTCCATATCAACTCGACCAATGATTTTCCCTCACCATTATGATTTGCTTCATAATTTTTTATACTATTCTCCGAACATAAAAAAGCTCTTCTGAATTTTTTCAGATTTTTCCCGCCAACCCTTATTTTTTTATGATTATTCAAACCTATCTCAAAAACGCATTTTTTTTTAAATCTCAAAAAATTCTCAAAAATTTCATTTTCCATCCCGATCATTTTGACACCCGTCCGATGATGGGCCGATTTTGTTCCCCTTCTTTTTAGCACTTTAAACATTTTGAACGAACAAAACGCCATATTTCGACGTTACGAAAATTCTCAAAAAAATCCCAAATACCCCGTGGTCGATTCAGAATCTAATACCTCTCGATTATTTTTGCCAACTCTCAAATATTCATGGATTCAGAATCGATCACGGGATATTTGGGCATTTTTTTAGAATTTTCGTAACGTTTAAATATGGCGTTTTGTTCGTTCAAAACGTTTAAGGGCATGCTGGACTCAGTATTTCCGTATTTAAAAAATGATGAAGCCCGATATGAACGGGGGGGTGTTTAATGGGTTCCTTAGACGATTTGTAATCAAATTGGTAGCTGCATGAACGTGTATCTCACCAAAATCGAGTAAAATAAGCCTTTTTTGTGTTGCGAAGCGTGAGACCGTCACTTGTTTTCACTCATATCACCGACTACGTATCTCAAAGGTGGAAACGGGCTATGTAGCGAACTCATAAATATAATTCCACTCACATATATCGCAAAACTTGTTCATTTCACTCAACGATGAAGCCTGAGAATTGTTTCCAGAAAAATACTGAAATTCTCGGTATAAAGCATCCATGTTGGATCGTTTCGCGTTGCGAGTCGGGCCGAGCAGCGCTTGCCAACCTTCGTCTCGCGGTCCTGCGTTTCACGAACCGCCGTTCCTTGTTCAGCGCTATGACAGCTGAGCGGGAATTCAAACGGAAATAATTCGGAATAATAATAGTTATAACAAATGTAAGGTATGTATAAGTCGTAAAAATTTGTAAATTAGTCTAATTGTAAGTAGTAATGTATTCGATGAAGTTATGGAGACGGAAACCATGTAACCCCGAGGGGAACAATAAATAAACATACATAAACATACATAAACATACATAATAATTATAATAATGCATTGTTATTATTATCATTATCATTATCATTATCATTATCATTATCATTATCATTATCATTATCATTATCATTATCATTATCATTATCATTATCATTATCATTATCATTATCATTATCATTATCATTATCATTATCATTACAATTTCGGAAATAATAATCATAACAATTATTATAATAATTATTATTATTATTATCATTGAAAAAAATTTACTCGAAAGTGGTGTGAATGAAAATGAAAACGTATGCGCCATTTTTTTTTTTTTTGTACTAACACTGAAATCCTGTGAAACGCACAGAATAATCAAAATTCCGATTCTTTTGAGAGATTTTCAAGTTTCAGCATTAAAAAAACTAGATAAGGCAGAGGTGTAAAGTCGTATACGCCCTTTATTTTTATTTTTTTTTTTATCTTGAAAATGTTGTGAAAATCGGAATTTCAATTTTTTCCGTAATAATAATGATGATGATGATGATGATGACGACGATAATGATGATGATGACGATAATAATAATAATAATAATAATAACAATTATTATCATAATATTATGATAATAATAATTATTATTATGATAATAACAATATGATAATTATTATTATTATCATTGCAAAAAATTTACTCGAAAGTGGTGAAATTTGTAAATGGAAATGAAAACTATGCGCCATTTTTTTTTCTTTTTCTACAAAAACTCTAAAATCCTGTGAAACGCATAAAAAAGTCTGATTTCAGAGTTCTTTATGTGAAATTTTCAAAATTCAAAATTCAAAATTCAAAAAAAAAAAAAACATTGACAGGGCAACGGTATAAAGTCGTATAGTCGTAGTACGCCATTTTTTTCACAAATACTCTTGTCCTGTGCAACGCATAGAAGAATTGAAATTCCGATTTTCACAACATTTTCAAGATAAAAAAAAAAAAAAATAAAGGGCGTATACGACTTTACACCTCTGCCTTATCTAGTTTTTTTTATGCTGAAACTTGAAAATCTCTCAAAAGAATCGGAATTTTGATTATTCTGTGCGTTTCACAGGATTTCAGTGTTAGTACAAAAAAAAAAAATGGCGCATACGTTTTCATTTTCATTCACACCACTTTCGAGTAAATTTTTTTCAATGATAATAATAATAATAATTATTATAATAATTGTTATGATTATTATTTCGGAAATTGTAATTATAATGATAATAATAATAATAATAATAATAAATAATAATAATAATAATAATAATAATAATAATAATAATAATGATAACAATGCATTATTATAATTATTATGTATGTTTATGTATGTTTATGTATGTTTATTTATTGTTCCCCTCGGGGTTACATGGTTTCCGTCTCCATAACTTCATCGAATACATTACTACTTACAATTAGACTAATTTACAAATTTTTACGACTTATACATACCTTACATTTGTTATAACTATTATTATTCCGAATTATTTCCGTTTGAATTCCCGCTCAGCTGTCATAGCGCTGAACAAGGAACGGCGGTTCGTGAAACGCAGGACCGCGAGACGAAGGTTGGCAAGCGCTGCTCGGCCCGACTCGCAACGCGAAACGATCCAACATGGATGCTTTATACCGAGAATTTCAGTCTTTTTCTGGAAACAATTCTCAGGCTTCATCGTTGAGTGAAATGAACAAGTTTTGCGATATATGTGAGTGGAATTATATTTATGAGTTCGCTACATAGCCCGTTTCCACCTTTGAGATACGTAGTCGGTGATATGAGTGAAAACAAGTGACGGTCTCACGCTTCGCAACACAAAAAAGGCTTATTTTACTCGATTTTGGTGAGATACACGTTCATGCCAGCTACCAATTTAATACAAATCGTCTAGGGAACCCATTAAACACCCCCCCGTTCATATCGGGCTTCATCATTTTTTAAATACGGAAATACTGAGTCCAGCATGCCCTTAAAGTGCTAAAAAGAAGGGAAAAAAAATCGGCCCATCATCGGACAGGTGTCAAAATGATCGAGATGGAAAATGAAATTTTTGAGAATTTTTTGAGATTTAAAAAAAATGCGTTTTTGAGATAGGTTTGAATAATCATAAAAAAATAAGGGTTGGCGGGAAAAATCTGAAAAAATTCAGAAGAGCTTTTTTGTGTTCGGAGAATAGTATAAAAAATTATGAACCGAATCAAAAATGGTGAGGGAAAATCATTGGTCGAGTTGACATGGAATGCCCCAAATACATAACTTCACGTAATACGTTGATACACAAATGAGCCTAATTTTGTAAGTACAACGGCGAATAAATACCAGATCAAAGTACAAAGTAAAAATAAAACAAATATCACATCGTCAAGACGAGAGACCGTTAATTGTCTCGAAACTTGGAATGTTTTTTAATTAATTGCGATAAAAATTGAAATATTATTATTATTCTTTTCACCCCTCTCTGCGTCTTATTTCAGAAATTTGATCTTCGGGTGTGGGTTTTGCGTATTATGTTGTGGAGCTGAAGAGCGTGTTTGTTGTAAAAGTATGATACGACCATTAAACGGAGGTAAATCGCAAGTGAGGATAGAGAATCGACTATGAGGGGTAAGACGTTTCAGCGAGACAGTTCGAGTAACTCAAGGTATTTGAAGATAAAAACTTGTCGACGCCCCGACCCCGGGGCCTCAGCCTACGAGAAATTGCAATAAGTGCCGTGAGATGGGATTCGCTATACTTGGAAAAGTTCGCGCGGGTTGGGTCGGACAAAGGCGGGACGGTTGAAGGGGAGGTAGAGCCAACTGCGACATCCGAAAGACAGAACCACAACTCTTTCTTTTGCGAGTTGTAGGTACGAAAAACTTCCGTTCGCTTTCAAGGAAGGTCCGGAGTCCAGAATCCCTAGTGCTCGCGGTACACGAGTAAATCTAGCGGCAATTCAAGATGCCACACTGACATATTTGTATACAATACCTACCCACCTGCCTATCTGCACGGACTTCAACACACTGAAAGTCAAGTTTTCGGGTTAATCGAATAAATTCCACCAGTCTCCGGCTCACTTTTTTCTTACTCCAGTTTCGCTCCACTACTATCTCAGAGTGTCTTATCTTAATTATCTACAAGTCCGGGAGGAAGATTTTGGCAACTAAACAACCCTTTATAATAACTAGGGTTCGCTTCGGTCTGTCGGTCCCCGGCTAACCCTTCTTAGTTCTTCTTTGCGTGGGTGGCCTCGGACTGTGAAGCAAAGTGCATGACTCGAGGGTGTGCCAAGACGGCACCAAGTTACCAAGGTTCATACATTTATTTATGTATATATAATAACGTATGACTTAACCCAGTGAAAAAAGTAGCACGCTTACTACGAGTTTCCACAAATAGGCACTTTATGCCCGGAAGGTGGATAATAGGGAGGATAAAGTAAAAAAAGTGTTGATCTCTGTCACCAAAACCCGGATCATCATAGTCAGAATCATTTGGCTGGAAATGAAAGCTATAAAACTTGGGATCAACATCCTCCTTTCGTCTCACGACTATTACACGTTCTCAGAATTTTTAATGATCGATTTGATTAAAGTACTTTAGGAAGCCGTGATAAAAACTGGAACTACTTTTGGAAATAATTGAATAGGCACTTAAAACAACGTGAGATTTCCGCTAATCTTAACATTACGGATATCCATGTCGCTGAACTCGATATCCACATCGATGATGTCATTCGAGGGAGCAGGTCAATCGTTGAGGTCCAGGTTATTCTCCTGTAGAGACCAGAGTATGCTAGCTACCTTTAGGTTACGGTCAAACCAGTGCGAATCATGGGGCCTATTGGAGAAGAATACTTAACGAGACTAGTGTGAAAAATTAAAATTCAGCCGGGAACACGGAGAGCAACGAACACCGGTGCCCCGTCCCATCGCACGAGAGCCAGAACTCGGCCAGAACCATGTGAAAGATTCCTTAAAGATTTACCAAATGCTTTTAAACTTTGTAATATTAAGTGAGCCTGTAGCCCTGGAAAATAGAGGTAGCTAGCTTTTGCTGTTTCTTGGAAATTAAATACAAATTGATCGCGAATGAATACAATAACGATCCTATTGGAGCACAGTGAGTGCATGTACGCGAATGAACACAAAGTGGCTGGCGATGCTTTATCGAGAGGAAAATGAAGGCAGTCGAGGATCGGTCTCGGATCCGGAAATCCTTCGGAGGAAACTCCATAAATAAACTTACCCAATAACTAACGACAACGGAACTTGCTGCGATCGAAACTCAGCAACGGTAGGGGCGGAACAATTTAAAGGCTTTGTCTCTGGGCTGAGGCGCACCTCGTAGAAAATTACAGCCAATCGTAACGGCTTCAGAAAAACAATACTGTATACTTGACATTTTTGCAGTAAGGTCAGATCGCAGACCACGGGATCTCAGACCTGTGATGTCATCGAATCATTCTCCCTTTATCTGATTTTTATTCGATTTTTTTTTTTTTTTTTACCAACGTTGATTATTCGTGTTTCGATGAAAATTTAAACAGATCGGCATTTTTGAATATTATGGAAAAATTCACCAAACGTCTTTGTTCAAATGCGATCATATTCAGTATTTTTCGGTGAATCGGCTCATAACAATCAATCAAAATTGATATTGAAGTCAAGAATTCTATCTCTGAGATGAAAAAAAGTAATTGCTTGCCTGGTACAAAAAAACCTTTTTTTCCATACATGAACGGAAAGACCGATTTTGCTACCTGTTTTCGGGGAGCAAACAGTGGTTTGACCGACCGGGAAGTCTCCTCTCCCGGTAAGTCTTACTTCCCTGCTCTTTCTTCCCGCTAAGTCTTTCTTTCCCGGTCTTTCTTCCCTGAAACTCTTTCCTCCCTGCTTTTAGTTCCCGTACCGGCTGAGCTACACTTTAGACACATAACCTCAAATGATCACCGTTTTGCCCGCAAAATCGACGTTCCCGTTCATCCCTATCTAAAAAGTAGATGGGATTTTATCGTTTTTCGATACAGACTGCTGACTTCATGTAAGATAATATGGGTCTTGATTCTGTCGACTTCATGTAAGATATTCCGACTTCATGTAAGATAAATATGGGTCTTGATTCTGCCGACTTCGTGTAAGAGCCCGTGATTCGAGTGTGTTCTATAATTGCCATGGCTCGGTTACTTTTGTCGTGAGTCTTTCCTTTCAGTTGCCAAGCAGATTCGTGGAGTTATTTGTTATCGGAGAGTTATCCAGAGAAAGTGAGATAAGATCGACATATCGGAGTGAATTATCCATAAAAAGTCAATGAGAATTATTCAGGTAAATTATAGTAGATATTACGACGGGTCCTAAGGAAATAGACGTAACTCAGCGGGCAGTCTAGAACGGACGTAACTCGCTGGGCCGGCTAGAACAGACGTAACTCGCCGTGCAGGATAGAACAGACGTAACTCAGGAAATAACAAAAGAATTACAATAGAATTTTCTGAGTTACGTCTGTTCTATCCTGCACGGCGAGTTACGTCCGTTCTAGCCGGCTCAGCGAGTTACGTCCGTTCTAGACTGCCCGCTGAGTTACGTCTGTTTCCTTAGGATCCGTCGATTATATCACGTAATATTTCGGCATAAAAATAAGAATTAGCGGCAGTAATTGTGTTAATGGAGAATTCTTTTCGCAGGTGCCGAAATTGAATTTCGGGTAGAATTCTCTCTGTTAGCTGCTGCTGTTTCCAGGTAAGAAAGAAGTTCGATATCGTGTAATTTTCGAATTTATATGAAAATTTGTGACAAAAAAGAGAACAATATGTGACATGATTATGACATGACTATGAAAAATATGACGATGAGAAATAATGATGCTGATTGAAACATGAGATATTGAAAGTTACACACCTTAGTCTGTATATGTATAACACAACGGGATGAAATAAAAAAAAAAGTGGGGCCAATACAAATCAGGAAAAAAACATGAATCCAGAGCTTGCGAAATATATTTCCCTGCGAGAATATGAGAATCAATTTTCGATCATCAAAGAAGTAACAAGAGGGTCAATTAATCAAGGAAACAAAATCTTTTCTGACTTTAGTAGGGGAAAACAATGCACAGTACAGCGCTGGTAATGTCTACTGTAATAAATCCGCTATATTGGACAAGTCAAATTATTGATGATCTTCTTAACATGGGAGACAAACTATATTAGTAGCAGACTCGCACGCGATAATGAAGTTCATCCGAATACAATAAATCCAGAATATTTGTCTGTATCTGATTTACAACCTAGAAGCATCGTGATCAATTCAATGAGTCACACGTTAGATTCGGAGACATACTATTTGGCCATCGATTTGACGATAATAATGAGATTAGTATGCCCAATTTGAAAAACGCGTTGGTAAATTTATTTGAAAATTTTATGGGTGGTATACTAACAATTAACGGAATATCCGTAGCAATTGGGAAACTTGATAATCAATTCTGGATGTCTGATTCACATTCGAGAGATAATTTCGCGAGACCGTGTTCTGACGGAAAAGCTTGCTTTGTATTAGTTGATTCAATGCAATCATTATTATTGAATAATTGTATTCCTGAAAGTCATCAACGTTTCGGTGAGCAATATGATTATAATATAACGCCAATCAGTATTACTAAAAATACTGATGAAAATAATGGTACTCAATTCATTGAAAGTAGATCAAATAGCCTTAGATTGATCACGCAGCCAGACTTTGAGAAAATGGTTTCTTTTAATAATGATGTAACAATTCCAAATATGAATGATAAAAGTCAGCGAACAATACAGGAGAAATATCACTTGCTGAAACAAGAAATAAAAGAGTAAGTCGACAGCAATCCAATCTAAATAATATTAGCAAAAAGTGAAAACGGGATTCGTTAGAGAAAAGAATGGAGTTACCAGTATATCACAAAGCAGGGTTAACATTGCGATTGATAATTTCAAAGATACGACAAATGATTTCACAGATTCGACGCCAACTGTTCAAAGTATCGAGAAAAACACAAGGAACATTACTTTTTCATCCAAAGGAGACAGGTTAGTTAGCATTGAGCCATAGTTTTCGATTCAAATTGTGATAGATTAGGTATATTACGTGACAAATCTGTAATAAATTGAAATTATACTTATAAAATCATAAAGAAAACCAAGACGAATTATGATCATAATGATCAACATTATGCAGGACCAATGAATGTTTTGTGCATTAAATGTGGTGCTAAGCCTTTCAAACGAGAAAAAGTGTCTAACAAACTATCATTCGGAGACTGTTGTGCTCATGGAGAAGTATATCTAGACAATTTACCAAACCCTCCTCGTGAATTGAAAGAACTGTTTGATAGTACTCAAACTGTTTGATAGTACACATCCTAAATCCAATGATTTCGTCAAACGTATTAGGTACTATAATAACTCCTTATCTTTTGCATCTTACAGAATGACTATAAAATCGAGATCCGAGTTGGCTCAACGCGAGAGAAAAAAATATTCCAGAGAGGGGAACACGTCTCAGTTATTGGAACACTGAAAATAGAAAACAAACTACCCTACGTTCTGATTTTTGATTTCAAAAAGATAGAAAAAATTAGCGGAAGGATCCTCAGTGACGAAGAATTGATGCAGGCAGTCAGACTTCCAAAGAGAAAATCATCAAATTTAAATCTGGATGAATCCTCAAAAGTAAATTCATTTGGTTCACAAAAATTGAAACAATTGTTTGAAATAATAATAATACATTACAATATATATTTTATTTACAGAAATTGAAGAGCGAATAACTGGAGCGTGCTTACGATAAACCAAAGTTATCCCTTAAAACTAATGAAAATAATAATAATGATTTGTTGATTAATAAAACATTCTGTAGAACATAAGATTTTATTCATTTATTCAGACCTTGACCGTTTGGAATTAAAAAAAATGAAAAAAATTTAAATTTAAAGGGTGAAAGATTAGTTTACAAATTGTGTGATTACCTTCATTCTTGGAGGGGTTTATTTTTTATCTGTGATATCTTTGACTTTTTTGGGTGAAGAATCCCAATCGCAAACTTAAGGTCGAAATGTTGGCACCCTAATATATATAGTACATGTATAGTACATAGTATGTATAGTACATGTATATAGTATGTAGTAGATATATACATATATATATTATGTATGGTTGAATATACTATTAAAATTAAATAATCAAGAAGCGCGCGAAGCGCGCGAATGCCCTAGTGGTAGAAAAAAATACAGTGTGCACCGCGGTCGCAGGACTTTTCACTCCCTCGGTGTAATTTGCTGCACGCGTCCTCTCATCTCACTCGTGCAGCAAACTATACGCTCGGGAGCGAAAATGTCCTTTGCTCCCTTGGTGCACAATATACTATTGGAATTCATTACCACCATAGCTTCAGAAAATAATCTTCGGCCAATAGGAGAAATAAATTTGGGGAATTTGATTCCCTTTGTCAACCGAGCCGCGAGTGATCGTCTTCAGATTTTTCCGGAATTAAAACAAAAATACCGATCTGTTTTGAGGTTAGACAAACCACAAATAGTTAACGGCTTATAACGTCCCCAAAATCGTCCGGTCGGATAGGTGTCTCCCTGGCGATTTCTGGACGTCACTCTTCGTATCATGTGATACGGTATTAGTGTATGTCGTTGCATACAGTTGGGATTGGTATGTGTGGTGTATGTGGGAGTAGGAAATCCGGATTCTGCGAGAAACAGTCGATTATTAGTCCAGTAAAATCAGACTTTGCATAGGAAATTTCTTCTCAGGGCATGAAAGTTACACCAATCGATAGATGAAGGTCCCCTTATAAATGAAATGACCAATTTGTAGCGCCGGTAAATTAATATCAGATTTAACTAAAAATTATGGGAAAAGATGCATTGTTAATTTACTATAATTATTTTAAGTGATTTCTGAGTGTTTGCCGACAAGGCGTCAGCTGATCGTTCCGTCGTTCCCATGGCGTCAGCACCTCGGTCACGTGACCCGCAACGCGCGCGGTAAATTCAATTCGAACCACACACCGCCACAGTGCGTGTCACGTGACCCAGACGCTGACGCCATGGGAACGACGGAACGATCAGCTGACGCCTTGTCGGAAAACGCTCAGAAATCACTTAAAATATTTATGGTAAATTAACAATGCATCTTTTCCCATACTTTTTAGTTGAATCTGATATTAATTTACCGGCGCTACAAATTGGTAATGTCATTTCCTTCATTGACTCAGTAACATTCGAGCAAGGGCCAGCGAAAGTCGGTGGGCCGCTAATTTCCGATTGTTTTTCATTAATTACTAATAGTGTTGCCGCGAGACGAGATGAGACGAGATTTTGTCATTTCTCGTCTCATCTCGACAGTTTCGAAACGACGAATCATACCGTCTCGTCTCGAATTTTTCTCGACCTTGGGATTCATTTCTCGTCTCGTCTCGAAATTTCTCGACTGACCAGGATGAAATTGGAAGCATCGGCATAAAATCCTAATATTGCCATGAGTCACGAGTGGCAAAAAAAACCGACTTCGTTATCCAACCAAAGAAAAAAAAACGAAGTGCTGTGCACGATACTAATTTTTATAATTTCATGTTTCTCTTTTATAAATAAATGTCTATTATCTTCGGTTTTCGAGTAATTACCCATTTTTATTTCATCTATAATACCAAAAATAGGCCGAGATTCTCGAGATTCTCGAGATTCTCGCCGTGTTCCTCTCGTCTCGTCTCGACTTAAACGGTCGAGAAAAAAATCAATCTCTCGTGTCGTCTCGCGAACCTTCATTCTCGTCTCGTCTCGATTTTCTCGACTCTCGCGGCAATACTAATTACTAATCTCGCCCTGAAATTGGTGAGGATACATTTGGATATAGTCATAAGGGGATACATTTTGAGGATACATTTTGATAAAGTCATAACCTTTATCTATCGACTAGGGGCTCCGCCCCTGTGCGCCTCGGAAATTGGTTCCACGGCTTCTCATCCCCTTAGGAGTCGAATTTGAAAAAATGCTCAAACTACTTTCTAGGTATTTCAATGAGCAATTGTTTGACGCAAAGACGAAGTCGATATCTTATCGGACTGAGTGGATATACATGAATAGGCTAAAACACGTTTTAACCCCTTTTCATCCCCTTAAGGAACGAATTTCGAAAAATCGCTTCTGAGTGGGTTGTTACGTCGCAGAGGGAACATGTTGCTCAAATTTCAAGTTTCTAGGTCGAGGGGTTTGGCCTGGGCGTTGATGCCACGTGTTCCTTTTATATATAGACTAGGGGCACCGCCCCTGCGCGCTTCGCGCGCCCACCCCGGTCGGCACTTTGCGCCTCCGGCACTCGACACTTCGTGCCTCACTGTGCGGCGCTACGCGTCTCAAAAATTGGTTTCACACCTTCTCATTCCCTTAGGAGTTGAATCTCAAAAAACGCTCCTTTTATATATAGACTAGGGGCACCGCCCCTGCGCGCTTCGCGCGCCCACCCCGGTCGGCACTTTGCGCCTCCGGCACTCGACACTTCGTGCCTCACTGTGCGGCGCTACGCGTCTCAAAAATTGGTTTCACACCTTCTCATTCCCTTAGGAGTTGAATCTCAAAAAACGCTCAAACTACTTTCTAGGTATTTGAATGAGCAATAATTTAAAGCCAAAACGAAGTCAATATTTCATCGGGCCGAGGATATATCCATGAATCCGCGAAAACATGTTTTACCCCTTTTATTCTCCTTGTGGGGCGAATTTCGAAAAATCGCTTCTTAGTGGGGTTTTTACGAAGGGAAGGAAACATGTTGCCCAAATTTAAAGTTTCTAGGTCAAGGGGTTTGGGCTGGGTGTCGATGCCACTTGTTCCTTTATAGATATAGACTAGGGGCTCCGCCCCTGCGCGCTTCGCGCGCCCACCCTGGTCGGCGCTTTGCGTTTCCGGCACTCGGCACTTCGTGCCTCGCTGTTCGGCGCTAAGCGCCTCAAAAATTGGTTTCACACCTTTTCATTCCCTTAGAAGTCGAATTTCAAAAAGCGCTTAAACTTTCGATACTTTCTATCTATTTGAATAAGCAATAATTTGAAGCTAAAACGAAATCAATATCTCATCGAGCCGAGGAGATATCCATGAATCCGCGAAAACATGTCTTACCCCTTTTATTCTCCTTATGGGGTGAATTTCGAAAAATCGTATCTTAGTGGGTGTTTACGAAGGGAAGGGAACATGTTGCCCAAATTTCAAGTTTCTTGGTCAAGGGGTTTGGGCTGGGCGTTGATGCCACTTGTTCCTTTATAGATATAGATAGATTGGTGTAACTTTCATGCCCTGAATAGAAATTTCCTATACACCATGTAGAAAGAGGCTAGATTGACTGGACTATACCGTGAGTAAACGAGGAAAGGTAACGCTTCGAAAACAACACAGGCAGACGCGCCCGTCGTCCGTGTGTCGGGTGCATTCGCTACCGCACGGACCCGACACACAGACGACGGGCGCGTCTACCTGTGTTGGTTTCGAAGCGTTACCTTTTCTCGTTTACTCACGGTATACGCAATTGTGGTTGCGAATTCTATGAGAAACGGCAGTTGATACGTAATGATGAACAATGACCGTTGCTAAAAGCGAAGGATTCTAGGTGTTGGGGAATGGTTAAAGGAGATGTCGGACAATCAGATGGTAGCATCGAAAATGCTTCTATTTTCGGGGTAATAGTAAAATATGCGGGAACAAATGCTAAAGTGCAAAAAATATGCGAACGACACAGAAATGCGTGCAAAACGGAAATAACAACAATGCGGATGATAAAAGTTTGACAAAGACAAAAGATGGCAAAGGACGAAAGATGGAAAAAGATTATGGAGGGTCGATGTGTCGGATTGTGGCCAATCCAAATGTATGGTTAATCTGTCAGATTGTTACCGATAATTGATCTGTCAGACTTAGAATTTTTTTAAACTTTATTTCGTTTTTATAATTTCATTTATAATTTAAATAAAAATGCGACAGATACAAATATATCAAAACAAAATGCACTAACAATAAGAACGAGAAAACAGGTGACATTTTCAATGCCTTCAGAGGCTTGCGTTACACAGAAGGTCTGTAGATTTTTATTATGGGTGGATGAATTGTTAGTACTCCGATAATGTGTGGTGATGATGACAATCATATTAAATTTGTGATTCACATAATTTTAATTGAATATTTATTCAAATTAGGAACTTGATACAATAATCAGATTGATGTAATATGTTCGATTATGACTAGCAATCTCGTACAACTGAACGTTGATTTGAATTTTATTTCGAATTAAAGAGAGCAAGTAAAGTCTGGGCTATCAAATTGAAGATCTGATTTCGCTCAGTAGACTTCTATGAATCCCGAGCGTTTTGTTCTAGAAGCTTCAATGAGATTCTATGCTCCCTAACCTTTAATCTTAAACTAATCATTTTTCAATACTGAGTCACATAGCCATTTCTTCTCATAATTTAATACTTGATAATAATTCATTAACAAAATTCTAATTTATTTACTCTCATCTTTAATTGAACAAAATAAAGCAAAATCATCTTTGTACGACGGTTTTGAGCGTAGTAGGTTTAACAAAGTAACCTGAAAAAATTCAGAAGTTATGTAGAGAGTGAGGATAATCATATAAAAAATTAATCTTCGAATCCAGAAATGGTGACAGAAAATCATTGGTCGAGCTGGCGTGGAATGCCTTATATTCTGCATAAATGTTTCTGCGGCTACCGCACACACTGTTAACTTGGAGACACGTTTCATCAAGATTCTTGAAACATCTGACACTGGAGGAAAATCATATTGTACCTACACGTCTGACGACGTGGCGGCCTGGGACTAGGAAGTCCCTGCTCTCCTTCAGAAATGTCTGCATTTCACTATTCCCGTATTAAATCGTATACACACACGCTCTGGAATCACGATTTGCTTCTACATTGTTGCCAACGAACAGGAAGGAATTCAAAATCTTGACGAATTTCTCTTATATATTTTGAATGAAATCTAGTGAACATTCATCATTACTATAGCACAAATTGAGTGAAACGCTGAATGTATAGATGATAGTAATATTTCATTGACTATTCGTTAGAAAATAATTGCATCAAAATGGACTAGTCCAGAATATTAGAACTTATCACTAACATGCTAAAAAATTCATTTATATCTTGGTCAAAGTGTATAACACGTAAAACAATTCACTTTTATTTTTCCTGTAAGATGCGAGACATACCGTTAGTCCGATTCAACCTCCCTATGTTCCATTTTCTTCGGAAAACAAATTTTCATCGCCTGAACGAGAGAAATCTTCGAAAAAATCCTATATTCAGGCCTAGACACTTGCAAATACAGTAGAGCGTCGATTATCCGAACGTCAGTTATCCGAAACGTCAATTATCCGAATGGCGATTTGCTTTATCCGAAACGTCAATTATCCGAATGGCGATTTGGTTTATTGGAAAATCGTCGACTTTTTCAAAAATAAACAGATGTAAGAACTCAAATATATAAGAATGTTGATTATTTTTTAAAGACATACATATCTAACTTTGTTCTGTATCATTGAATGATACGATGATTACATGTTTTCAGTTCACTAAAATGTACTTGTGATAATAACCTATTGATGTTCATTGTAGTTAAATATATGTATACATATATAAATTCCATCATTTCGAAAGAATCGACGTTTTTTTCGCCTACGGAATATTGCTGTTCGGTTATCCGAAATTTCGATTATCCGAAAGGCACCCGGTCCCAATTGATTCGGATAATCGACGCTCTACAGTGAAGAAGTTTTCCGTAAATTCAGATAATAGACGATAACTTCGCACATGATTATTCTCCATTAATAAAATCCCTTCGTTCAATAGATGAATCAATCTCCAAATAAAATGAGACGTCAAGTGCTTCCATTCGTCCAAATGCCTAAAACCTTACGAGAATTGTTTTGAATTTTTTTTCCACGTGTAGAATTCCGATCAAGATATAAATGGATATTGGAGCATTTTGAATTTCTCATGCCAACCTATACGAGTCCTCTGGAGGGACTCAAGGAACCAGTACGTCGCGATTGGACACAATACAAGTGGTCCAAAATATATTATCTGATGTAAAAAGGTAAATTGATTTATCAAAGTTCTTTCAACACATCGGCATACCTTTATCAACGTTCATTTCACATGATTACAAGCTTCTCATAATTCACATGACTGGAGAAGCCGTCTCGCATCAGGAGCTCGTAATCATTTGAGTCAATGGAGTGATCTTCGGTGAAGATATAAATCAATTTTGAACTTTTTTTCATTTTCTCCAACCGCAACATACTGGTCCCCTTAATTCTAGTTTCGTTCACATAAGGCGAGTGTACTAGTTACTGACCGTTAAGACCCAATTACTCACACTTGTATTTTGTCGAATTGTGAGTCAACAAAAAGCTTTTTCGCTGCGCTTTTTCTATGATAGTGGCCAGTTTCTAGAAGATTGGAGGATACGAATTAATCTTTTAATCATTTTTGAATAAACGGTTAAAAATATACAACTCGAACATTGTCGTTTATTGGGACACAATTTACCATGTATTTTAAGTTTCCAAAGTAATGTAAAACTACTATTTCGTAGCTCTGTCGCACTGACGACGAGTTGGGCTGGCCTAAGTTATCTTGATCGGACCCGTAGACTGCGCGCTGGAAGTGACGGTCCAGGTGCATTCTATTTCATTTACGATTTCTGACAGCAATTCATGTTCCAGGAGTGCGGAGCTTGCGAGGTGTATCGATAAAAATACCTCTAGCTGTAGCGCCTGGCTCCACGGTTACTATGGCCTGTCTGTACGACCTAGAAACGGATCCACTCTATACAGTCAAGTGGTACAAGGGGCGTCAGGAATTCTTCAGATATGTTTTGAAGGAGCTGCCCCACACAAAAGTCTTTCCTCTGCCAGGTGTCAACGTAGATGTGAGTATTCTGCCCTGTACTACTTTTATCAATTTCACATCGTTTCCTGATTGAGGAGGTCTCATGTACAAGAACAATATGATACGCACTTTAAGGGATGGTCTACCTAGAGATAGTATGCCTTTGACATGTTTGGTCAGTTAGTCAGAGTCATGTTTGGAGAAATGGAGGTAGATTTTGTTACGGGATTCGGTAGAAAAAGGTGAAAAAGCATAGTTTATCCACTATCCAACTTCCACCACAATTCTATCTACATGGAATAATCAATCGAAATTCTACTATTGCACAAATTGTGGCTTTTGTAATGTAATGTAATGTATAATGGGTTATGTGATGATTTTGTGCTTCAGGAGTTGGAACATAATTAGAGTTTGATAATAGAGGCTACATACAATGAGTCTGTCCGGACTATAAATGTCATTGGATCACTACCTGCTACTTGCATGAAAAGAAGCAGTTGTGGAGGGAAAAAACTTCCGTTTTCTAGTATATGAGGCATTCCATGCCAACTCGACCAATGATTTTCCCTCACCATTTTTTATTTCTTTCATAATTTTTTTCTATGGTTGCCCTCACTCTCAAAAACACTTTGAAATTTTTTCAGATTTTTCTAAATAACCGTTTGTGAAACCATTTGTGAAAATTCTCAAAAAATTCTCAAAAATACTTGGTTCCAACACCATTATTTTGGGACATATTAAAAAGTGGAACCAATTTTTCTTATATTTTTTTTGCATATTTAAAAAAAACCTATTCGATAATTATGGTCCTATCGGCTCCGAAAAGTTTTAGAGTACGAATTACTCGTATTTTTAGTAAAAAAGGGTTATAAAAATAAACGAGGCGAAGGTTTCTGTTATAAGACATTTTATTTAATAATCACATTAAGATTATTAATAATAATTGATTTGATAAACCTCGTTTATTTTTATAACCCGTTTTTACTCAAAATACGAGTAATTCGTAATCTACAACTTTTCGGAGCCGATAGGACCATAATTATCAAATAAGTTTTTTTTTAAATAGACAAAAAAAAATATAAGAAAAATTGGTTCCACTTTTTAATATATCCCAAAATGATGGTGTTGGAACAAAGTACTTTTGAGAATTTTTTCAACATTTTCAAAAATGTCTATCTGTTTGGAGTTTTGAAAATACGTAAAAAATTAACGGCTATTTAGAAAAATCTGAAAAAATTTCAAAATGTTCTTGAAAGTGAGGGCAACCATAGAAAACATTATGAAACAAATCAAAAATGGTGAGGGAAAATCATTGGTCGAGTTGGCATGGAATGCCTCATATAGTCGCGAGTTTTTGTTGTTAAATGTCACTGCCTGGATTGCTTCCGGCTTTTGACCAGCAGCAGAATAATTATAGACGTTCCAGAAAGTGGAGAGAATTTGTATGAGTAGAAAATAAATGTTCTTTCCCCCAAATGTATATTTGCTTCGAACGTGAGTTTCGACAGTAAAATCGATAATCACGCCGAATCGCCCAACCTCTGACCCATCGTATCGAGTGGTTGTCGATAATGGATTCCGAGGATGTTTGTGAATTTACGGTATAAAGATAAGTTGTGTTTAAAGAAGTTCGAATCGGCCGATAACGGGATTATGTGTTGATTGCTTTTAACCACACTGCCGAGCTTCCTGTTCGTATCTATAGGTATGTATACCTGTATGTTTGCGTGAAGCGGTTAAAATATTAATCTGTGGTATTCGCGTCGGTTTGCATAACAGTGATATGTATAATAACGGACGTGATTGAAATGTCCACCGTATAATAACTCACAGGCGTTCAGAGCATAAGTAAATCGCGTCTGTATCAGAATAAAATAACATAAAACAATGGTTCACGTTCAGATCCACTAGGATGGTATGGTGCATTATTAATATACAAATGTATAGTACATGAAAGTATAGATATGATATCGTAGTGGAAGTAATTGTTATTATTATTATCATCCCTTGGGAGAAATACTTTCCATACCCCTTTTCTACGTACGGATGCATATCCTATTTTCCTTCCTTACCTACCCGGAGATAAGTAGGCCTCTCATTCATGTGTGGCGAACGATGAAAGTTTTCCTTCCTTGGTAGAGCATGCCCGTATGCGAAACCCTACTTGCCTCCCCTGATGCACAATATCCGTATTTACTATAATGTTTTCATTGGTGTTCCGACTACTGCTATGTGTATACACCTAGATATAAGATAAAATGCATGGCACATTGTTTCGCAGTTGTTATTTATATTCGTACACATGGTTAACGTGTGTACAAATGTGTGTAAACGTATTGTGTGCTGGTATATATACACATTCCTCCATATATCTTGCAGCTATGTAAAATTGTACAATATAATATATGATATGTATATATATATATATATATATATATATCACTATATATATATAAATGAAACTATCGAGTATATTGATGACGCACCCTATTTGGGCACCTAGGCACGATATTTTTTTTGCAAATTGAAAATTTTTTCCTGTTGTGCGCGGCCTCGTGCGCTTCGCGCACTCCCCGGGGTTACTAAAAACTCTCCACCTAGCCAAAACTATGCAGCTACAAGTCTGCAACTGTACACTTGGCTGCCACAAAATTTGACATTTCGTAAATTGTAGGTTCGGGTCAATGAACCCGAGTCACCAAAATGACCGATTAATTCAATTTCACATTGATGACAGTCATCGTAATGACCAGGTGTCATCAAAGTGTGCGATTCATACTCTAATAACATGGCGGTCCGTCATCAAAATAACCGATTTATATATTTATATGGGGCTGTCCACGTCAATTCACCTAGCCTCCAGACCACAACTTTTTTGATTTGCTTCGTAATTTTTTCTATTGTTGCCCTTGCTCTAAAACATTTTTCTGAATTTTTTCAGATTTTTAAAAAATACCCTTTGTGAGTTATGATTTTTTTTCGACCAAAAAGAAGGACCATTTTAAAAAATCTGAAAAAATTCACAAAAATCCTCAGACTAACGTAGAACAGTCTCCCATTTGCGAGAATGTGGAACGAATTTTTTTAATATTTTTTGTTACGAATTGATTGATTTTTTTTGAATTTTTTTTTAAGTAAACGCTATCCCCACGACTTTTATCCTTTCTGGATCTGCCAGCACTATTTTCGAATTATACGAATGGGAAGACATTGGTATTCAACTGGTCAGTTACTAGAACAATTAGTTCGATCCAGTATTCATTTTGCTCTAAACATAAAATGTGGAAAAAATTGTTTGTTTCAAAGTGTATATCACAGAAACGATGAACACGAGCTGAAACGACCAATTTTTTCCACATTTTATCCTTGGAGCAAAATGAATACTGGATCGTAATAATTGTTCTAGTAACTGAGCAGTTGAATACCAATTTCTTCCCATTCGTATAATTCAAAAATAGTGCTGGCAGATCTAGAAAGGATAAAAGTCGTGGGTGTAGTGTTTACTTAAAAAAAAAAAAAAAAAAAAAACCAATCAATTCGTAAAAAAATATTTAAAAAATATA
>JAEUYN010001759.1:0-140169 GCA_018257835.1 Euura lappo
ACTGCAACGTGACGATATGGCGGCAACGGGACAGGCAACACAGTAGTTTGACCGTACGAACCGGAGCAGACATGACAAGGTGGGTCGCATCGCGCCAGTTGACGGCTAGTGCCCCGCCAAGTTCTCGAATCCTCTGTACCAAATGAGACAAATCACGTTACCGATGAATTTAAACGAGCCAAAGAGTCCCAGGTACCTTTGCGTGTTTCCTTGGATTTATTCCGGAGAAAAGTATTCGAGGCTGTTTATCGGGCGGCGGTGGATCCGGATTGCTAACTGCTATGGGTTCATCGAGACCAAGGAGATGCGGGTCTTTGTTCAACAGCGGACCATCCAATCGAGGTTTCTTATTCTTTCGCATCGCGTTTGGACCCTGACCAACCTGTTTTACCTTGTCGTAAGACTCTTGCGTTATGTTGATCGGCATCTTCCAAGCAGCTGTGGACCAAAATTAAGAACATTTTCTAAAATATACGAATATCTGTGTCATTATAAATTCGATTTATACCCATGAGATGAGGCACGAGAGAATAATCTAGTCGGAATGGATTGCCCAAGCTGAATTGTTGATATTTCGGAGCTTCGGGTTGATGCAGAGCACTGGTTTGACCGCACAACAGATCAGTCATCCACTGGGCGTTGACTACACCGGTTTGCCACTCCCTAGCTTTCTTGTATTTCAGTCCATCAGGTCTGAAACGAGAGTAGATTGATAAGACATCGGGAAGACCAATGCAAGTGCAGTTGTGTGCAAGTTTGGGAACATGAATGATTCTCACCTTCTGCATACGAGTAGGGTATTGTGCTTGGAGAAGTAATTAGTGAATTTCGCACCCAAGGCTTCTAGCATGAACTTGACCTTGGCTCTTTCTTCTCCGTCGAAACCAGACAGAGATATAATTTGTTTAACGCAAGGTAACTCTTGGAGGCCAAACGGTGTTGGAAAATGTAGAGCATGCCAAGGTGGTAGAACTTGTTGTTTTCCAATAACGTCCGACAGCCAATGTGCGCTGACGCATCGTTTATTATCTCGTAGAGCTTGACCGACGATAGGATGTTTTTGAGTCATGGCTAGTACGTGAGTGGCACGAGCACAATATTGAGGTTCAACCTCGCCTCCGTGCCGTTCGATGACTTGCTTCCAGATCGATACTTCATCCGGACGCTGAGTGTCGTATTCGATGATAACAAAAATGCAGCCAAGCAGAAACAAGTCCGCTGGTACTGTAAAAACCATTAGAGCATTACTCATCGAAACATTCAATCACGTTGCGTCATTTATGATATAAAGCATTTATCTTCGCTGTAACAAATTGTCATTGCGTATCAATATCACGACGAATAAATAAATCATTACATACATTTCAAGTTTGGATTATGCCCATAGAACTGCGCTCGTGGCTGTGGAATAGCAGCTGCATATGGCATCTTTACAGATGTTCCTGGCGGCCCTCCGTTCGTAATATTGCCAAGCGTTCTTCTCTGATAAGCCGCGAGAAGTTGAGGGTCCTGTGACGGTGGTGGAGGTGCTCTATGCTGTGCCGTCATCATTCGCAATTGGCCAGCTGCACTTCCTTCAGTCGCGCCTCCTTGCAATCTGCTGGTAAGCATGTTAGCCAGGGCTGTTTTTGTTTTAGCATTAACAACTAATTGTTGATCGGGTAGTATTTGAGAATTCGCCGATAACGGGGTCAATGGCGGTTCTTGTTGTGCGCTTTGTTGCTGTTGTTGTTGCTGTTGCTGCTGTTGTACCTGCTGCTGCTGTTGTTGTGCCTGCTGCTGTTGCACCTGCTGCTGCTGTTGCTGCTGTTGCTGTTGTTGATGCTGCTGCTGCTGCGCCTGCAGGTGTTGCAATTGCTGTAACCTTGCTATTTGTTGCTTCTGCATGTGCAGATGATTCAGTTGTTGTTGCGTAAGAGGTTGACCTTGCTGAAATGCTTGCCCAGGTTGGGTTGTTTGACCACCTTGAACAGGCGGGGCTGTCTGCACTATAACTTGGTTGGCTGAGTTTATTGGGGTCAGTGCCGGCGGTTGTGCCCCCGGTATCATAGGTTTTGGACCTTGGACAGGACCTACTTGGGGTCCCATTAGCTGGGGCCTGTGTTGTTGTTGGACCCACTGCAGTCCTCCGGGTTGTCCCGGTTTGCCAGGACTCCTAATAACTGCTATATGAGACCCTTGTGGGCCCTGTCTGCTTATTTGTCTTTGGAGTATCAGGTTCCGTTGTTTTTGAATCTTCTGTATGAACTGTGCTCTTTGCGTCGGGTCCATTTGCTGTAATTGTTGATGAGTTTGGGCATCGAGTTGTATCAGTTGTCTCGGAGGATGTTGGGGCTGCTGAGCCCACTGACCACCGGGTCTTTGCTGCTGTCCAATCTGTTGCTGTTGCTGTTGACGTTGCAATTGTAAATGATACTGTTGTTGTTGCCATTGAGGATCTCTTTGGACTATAAGACCTGGTTGATTTGGAGGTATCAATTGTTGCTGGGCTGAAGTTTGTTGTTGTAGTTGTCCATCTCTGATTACAAATTGTTGGCTACTTTGGGGAGCTGATTGTTGCAGCTGTTGTGAAATCTGTTGAATTTTTTGCTGTTGCTGAAGCAATAGTAACTGCTGACGCTGTTCTGTGGTAAACTGTTGTTGCTGAGGAGGCGTTGGCGGCTGTTGACCTATTTGATGCTGTTGTGGGCCTAATTGCGTTTGTTGAGGGCCCAACTGCTGTTGCTGTGGGCCTAATTGTTGTTGTTGTGATCCCAATTGTTGTTGTTGCTGCTGTGGCCCCAATTGCTGCTGTTGTTGTTGTTGTTGTTGTTGTTGAGATGGCAACTGTTGCTGAAGAGCCAGCTGTTGTTGTGATGATAATTGAAGTTGCTGCTGTGCCGTCAGCTGTGGTTGCGACACAACTTGGGATTGAGGGTTCAACTGTTGTTGTTGCGTGACCAGATGCTGTTGCTGCGCAGTTAGTTGTCTCTGCTGGTTAAGTTGTTGCTGTTGTTGTGAAATCAGTTGGTGTTGGTTTAGTTGCTGTTTTTGCTGTGGCGTTAACAATTGCTGCGCCTGGGGCGGCAGCTGATGTGACACCATCTGTGGATTCAATTGCTGTTGCTTTTGCGTGGATAATTGCTGCTGTTCTAGTTGTTGATGATGTTGTTGATTTATCTGCTGCTGTTGAACCGTCAGATGCTGTTGATTCAGCTGTTGCTGTTGCGGTGGTGTAAGTTGTTGTTGTTGTTGCGTTAATAATTGTTGTTGCTGATGTATCAATTGTTGCTGCTGCATGTTAATTTGTTGATGCGGCGCATCTTGTTGTGGTTGTTGTTGTTGCAGAACGGTTTTCATTTGAACGTTATTAGCTTGGGACGTTTGCGGATGCCAGGATGCAGAGGTCGAAGTATTCGGCGAGTTTGCAGATGACACATTGGTGACATGAGCCAAACTTACCGGAGTTGTTGTTCGTGAGAATTGCTGTTGCATATTAGAAACAGCATGAGTGTTCGGTCCCTGTGGGAGCGGTTGTTGTACAGTAGAACGTACAGTACTGTGATTTTGAATCGCCGGCGATGACGCAGATGCATTGGGTTGATTCCAAGGCATGCGCTGTTTCAGTTTCTCCAACATGGCTTTTGTCCTGTCCTGTTCCTGCTGTGCTGCATTAAGTTCGCAATCTTCGTCCATAAAACCGGTTATCAAAGCGGTGGAACTGTTCGGCGATGGGTAAACTAGTAGTCTCGGATGATACTCTATCTCACCGATACGACTTCCTTTCTTACAACAATCGGTTATCCAATCCGGTGTTACGATTTTAATGCGATGCCTCGTCGCCGCTTCAAACTTTGCACCCTCAGCCTTACCAATGACTAGGTGTGTGCAGTGGCGATCTAAACGTAACTGGCATTTTCCACCTTGCAGAGTTATCATCGCCCATAGACTTTTGCTGTCCGCGCAGCTTACTTGAGATACACATGCTCGTACATTGGAGAACAGTTGATTCTCTTCCGGCGAGAAGTACTGTGTACTAAGAATTATCCATGTTAAGGGTATTACAATTACAGATGTGCATCATTCAGCCACTTACAAAGCTATTTTTCTTCTCATTCATAATTGTTTGCCAGAAAAAAAAATGTAATCAATGTAGCGCGATGTTTTCAATTGCCTCTATCTCATTACTATCTCCGATATGATCCCCAATCTGGTATGTTGCTGTTCAAGCTCTACGAGACTTGGCTAGACTTTGGGGGATTTTTCGCGCCAATCCTATCCTCGACGTTTACAGAGTTAGGATTTTTTTTACAAAAATTGAAAAAATTGCCAAGAAACAAGTACCATATCTACAAGCACCGCTAAAGTTACGTCCCTAAACCTTCGGCAATGCTTGCTCCCATCATTATTCGAAAACCGATGCACATATTTTGATAAAAATTGGAGGACAGACGCGCAAAACTATCATCTACCATCACCGTTACATAGCGGTGAATAATGATTGGCTGAAAAAGCTATAAGAAATATGGTAGGATACGGGAGAAGCTTCTTGCACTTGACGGAGTACAGAATCCAGTCCTGTGTGACGGCCGGTATCTCGTAGAGATCCTTCGCCTCAGAAATATCACTTTCAAGCGCCTCATGGCCGGCAACTAAATGCGTAACAAAGTCACTGAAATAGTTGGACCTCTCCGCTCCGCCTTCCTGCAATAGACTCAAAATCTGAAATAAAAGGTGGTGTTGTATATTAACGTCCGTTTTAGACCGTGAATTCGAAAGAGGGGTCCAGTATTTCGATAACCTAACCTAACCTGGTCGCGGATGAGAATGAAGAAAAACTTTTCATTGTATCGCGGAGACTAGGAGTGAGATTTGGCGCGTAAAATAGGAAAAACAAAAGAATGGTATGAGATGCGTACGTATCGACGAAGGAAACAGTCGAGTTATTTGTTATGATATGAATTTTTTCTCACCTTGGGGTCTGGTTCACCGCTCACGTAGTATTTGACGTTGGCAAAGAGAACTGGATCAAGTTTCAACTCGTCGAGTCCAGCCCTGATGTCGCCCATTATTTATCGGTGAAACGTGACGATTAATAATTAGTTATGAACGGCATATTATTGCACCGGGATCCCCAGCCATGTATAATAGTTAACGAAAACGCGGGTTTTCATCACAAGACTACGTGCGTCGGTTTTGTTATTATTATGATTGTGAGGTTATGTACGTCGCCTCGTTTCACCTCGAAGTATCGTTTCTTCACGATCGATTATCGAAACTGTTGAAGTTCGAATGTTTTCAAATCTGTTTATTATCGGAAACGTGATTGTTTTCTACGGAAGCCCGGTCCGGTCAACTCGTACAGACATACTCTGTCGCTAAAATCGGGATGTACTGGAATTATTCTTGTATTTGAAATAGAAATTGGTTCAACAATATTGAAACTTTTGTGAGAGTGATGATATCAGCGAAAATTTGATTGCGAACGACTTTGATTGTGATTTATGTTCAATTTCGTTGCGCTACGATTAGTATACAGTATCGCTCCTCGGTGCGCAAACTGATTGAACATAAATCTTCAAAATCAGCATTCAAGTATCATTCCGTTTTCAATTTTCCATTTATTAAGTGTTCAATTTTCAAATTCGAATTCAAAACTAACTAATAATCGATGTTATCGACATAGTATGTCGTTAAATCCGTGAAATCTCGATTTTAGCGACAAAACTAACTAATAATAATAATAATAATATACTATATATATACTATATAAAATACTAATAATAATCGACGTTATCGACAGAGTATGTCGTTAAATCTCGATTTTTAGCGACATAGTATGTCGTTAAATCCGTAAAATCCCGATTTTAGCGACATAGTATGTCGATAAATCTCGATTTTTAGCGACATAATATGTCGTTAAATCTCGATTTTCAGCGACATAGTATTTTGTTAAATCTGTAAAATCCCGATTTTAGCGACATAGTATGTCGTTAAATCCGTAAAATCCCGATTTCAGCGACATAGTATATGTCGTTAAATCTCGATTTTCAGCGACATAGTATGTCGTTAAATCTCGATTTTCAGCGACATAGTATTTTGTTAAATCCGTAAAATCCCGATTTTAGCGACATAGTATGTGGTTAAATCCGTAAAATCCCGATTTCAGCGACATAGTATGTCGTCAAATCTCGATTTTCAGCGACATAGTATGTCGTTAAATCTCGATTTTCAGCGACATAGTATTTCGTTAAATCCGTAAAATCCCGATTTCAGCGACATAGTATGTCGTCAAATCTCGATTTTCAGCGACATAGTATGTCGTTAAATCTCGATTTTCAGCGACATAGTATTTCGTTAAATCCGTAAAATCCCGATTTTAGCGACATAGTATGTCGATAAATCTCGATTTTTAGCGTCATAGTATGTCGATAAATCTCGATTTTTAGCGACATAGTATGTCGTTAAATCTCGATTTTTAGCGACATAGTATTTCGTTAAATCCGTAAAATCCCGATTTTAGCGACATAGTATGTCGTTAAATCTCGATTTTTAGCGACATAGTATGTCGTTAAATCCGTAAAATCCCGATTTCAGCGACATAGTATGTCGTCAAATCTCGATTTTCAGCGACATAGTATGTCGATAAATCTCGATTTTTAGCGTCATAGTATGTCGATAAATCTCGATTTTTAGCGACATAGTATGTCGTTAAATCTCGATTTTTAGCGACATAGTATGTCGTTAAATCCGTAAAATCCCGATATTAGCGACATAGTATGTCGTTAAATCTCGATTTTTAGCGACATAGTATGTCGTTAAATCCGTAAAATCCCGATTTCAGCGACATAGTATGTCGTCAAATCTCGATTTTCAGCGACATAGTATGTCGTTAAATCTCGATTTTCAGCGACATAGTATGTCGTTAAATCTCGATTTTCAGCGACATAGTATGTCGTTAAATCCGTAAAATCCCGATTTCAGCGACATAGTATGTCGTTAAATCCGTAAAATCCCGATTTCAGCGACATAGTATGTCGTCAAATCTCGATTTTCAGCGACATAGTATGTCGTTAAATCTCGATTTTCAGCGACATAGTATTTCGTTAAATCCGTAAAATCCCGATTTCAGCGACATAGTATGTCGTCAAATCTCGATTTTCAGCGACATAGTATGTCGTTAAATCTCGATTTTCAGTGACATAGTATTTCGTTAAATCCGTAAAATCCCGATTTTAGCGACATAGTATGTCGATAAATCTCGATTTTTAGCGTCATAGTATGTCGATAAATCTCGATTTTTAGCGACATAGTATGTCGTTAAATCTCGATTTTTAGCGACATAGTATTTCGTTAAATCCGTAAAATCCCGATTTTAGCGACATAGTATGTCGTTAAATCTCGATTTTTAGCGACATAGTATGTCGTTAAATCCGTAAAATCCCGATTTCAGCGACATAGTATGTCGTCAAATCTCGATTTTCAGCGACATAGTATGTCGTTAAATCTCGATTTTCAGCGACATAGTATGTCGTTAAATCTCGATTTTCAGCGACATAGTATGTCGTTAAATCTCGATTTTCAGCGACATAGTATGTCGTTAAATCCGTAAAATCCCGATTTCAGCGACATAGTATGTCGTTAAATCCGTAAAATCCCGATTTCAGCGACATAGTATGTCGTCAAATCTCGATTTTCAGCGACATAGTATGTCGTTAAATCTCGATTTTCAGCGACATAGTATTTCGTTAAATCCGTAAAATCCCGATTTCAGCGACATAGTATGTCGTCAAATCTCGATTTTCAGCGACATAGTATGTCGTTAAATCTCGATTTTCAGCGACATAGTATTTCGTTAAATCCGTAAAATCCCGATTTTAGCGACATAGTATGTCGATAAATCTCGATTTTTAGCGTCATAGTATGTCGATAAATCTCGATTTTTAGCGACATAGTATGTCGTTACCCGTACGGAAGTATATATATTTTGTGAAGTATATGAAAAATATATTTCAACCTAAATATATGTCCTTTATAAGCAATTTATAATATATTTACATTTTTCATATATGTAAAATATATTTGATATTTCTCGCGATTCCGACACCAACTCTAATGCTTCGTATATATAATGATTATATTTTCAATATATTTATTATATATTCGCGTTTTATATGTGACACATATCTGGTCGATATGCGTTGCGAAATGCATGCAAAATATAAATATTATATATTTCTATGCTCATATTTCCTGCTTATATTTTCGAAGCAATAGCACATGTATTTCATATATATTGCACAAGGTATACCACAATATATGTCACTACATCATCATTGAATATAGGTGACAGATATATGCTACATATATGTTGAGTTTTATATCTGACATATATATGGTCGATATGCGTTGGGAAATGCATGCAAAATATATACATTATATATTTAAATGCTTATATCTCCTGCTTATATTTTTGCAGCATATAGCACATATATTTCATATATATAATACGAGGTACATCACAATATATGTTACTATCATACGGAAGTATATATATTTTGTGAAATATATAAAACATATATTTGAACCTAATTAAATGTCGTTTAAAAGTCATGTATAATTTATTTACACTTTGCATATATGTAAAATATATTCTAAATTTCTTGCGATTCCGACACCAACTCTAATGCTTCGTAGATATGATAATTATATTTTTAATATATTTATTATTTATTCGATTTTTTTATGTGACACATATATGGTCGATAAGATCCTCACTTTGCATTTCTACAACCAAACAGATTATCACTATTTATCCATCAAAAAATATGAAGCTCTAACTATAAATCACTAAAAGATGGACCAATGTTCAATAGCTGGTTTGGTGCAGTGGGTAGATCGGGCGATTCGTAAGACAAAGTGACTGGGAAGATCGTGGTTCGAATCCCGGTCCAGCCTCGCGTTTTTTTTTTCACGAAAAATACGTGACAGCGGCGGTGTACAATCAATTATGAGTACTCCGTCTCTGTCGAACCACGTAAATTTGCTTTTTATTATTAATATTTAATTTCCGTACGGGCATACCTCTTCCATATATTTGTCGCATGTATTTCGATTATAAAAAAAATATATCGAATATATATATCAAATATAAAAAAAGCGGCAAAAAGTTGTCTATTCATTATATATTTGAAAATGTTGAGAATATATATGTCTCATTTGTATATTATTTATATTCTTGGACATATATATATTTCCGTACGGGTAAATCTCGATTTTTAGCGACATAGTATTTCGTTAAATCCGTAAAATCCCGATTTTAGCGACATAGTATGTCGTTAAATCTCGATTTTTAGCGACATAGTATGTCGTTAAATCCGTAAAATCCCGATTTCAGCGACATAGTATGTCGTCAAATCTCGATTTTCAGCGACATAGTATGTCGTTAAATCTCGATTTTCAGCGACATAGTATGTCGTTAAATCCGTAAAATCCCGATTTCAGCGACATAGTATGTCGTTAAATCCGTAAAATCCCGATTTCAGCGACATAGTATGTCGTCAAATCTCGATTTTCAGCGACATAGTATGTCGTTAAATCTCGATTTTCAGCGACATAGTATGTCGTTAAATCCGTAAAATCCCGATTTCAGCGACATAGTATGTCGTTAAATCCGTAAAATCCCGATTTCAGCGACATAGTATGTCGTCAAATCTCGATTTTCAGCGACATAGTATGTCGTTAAATCTCGATTTTCAGCGACATAGTATTTCGTTAAATCCGTAAAATCCCGATTTTAGCGACATAGTATGTCGATAAATCTCGATTTTTAGCGACATAGTATGTCGTTAAATCCGTAAAATCGCGATTTTAGCGACAGAGTATGTCGTTAAATCTCGATTTTTAGCGACATAGTATGTCGTTAAATCCCGATTTTAGCGACAGAGTATGTCGTTAAATCCCGATTTTAGCGACAGAGTATGTCTGTACGAGTTGGCCGGACCGGGCTTCCGTATAGTTTTCCTTGTTTTCTCAAAATCACGTCATTTGTCGGGGTTTTTTTTTTTCTGATAATTTAGCTGGCTAATATTCTTCAAGTGATGTGAATTTTCAATAGAGTCGTTGAACAAAATTTAAAAAAAAAATCATATTCTGATTGTTTGGTGAAGATTACGATGGGGCATTCCGTGTCAACTCGACCAATGATTTTCCCTCACTATTTTTGATTCGCTTCACAATTTTTTCATGATATTCGTAAATTTTTTCAGATTTTTTCCGCGAACCTTTATTTTTTTATGATTATTCGAATCTATCTCAAAATTGCAGTTTTTTAAATATCCCCGAAAATTCTCAAAAATCTCATTTTCCATCCCGATCATTTCGACACCCGTCCGATGATGGGCCGATTTTTTTTTTCCATTCTTTTGAGCACTTTAAACATTTTGAACGAACAAAACGCCGGTCTTCAACGTTACGAAAATTCTTAAAAAATTTCCAAATACCCCGTGGTCAGTTCTGAATCTAATAGCTCTCGATGCTTTTTTCCAAATCTCAAATATTCATGGATTCAGAATGAAAAACAATCAGTAATTAGGAATTAACAAAAATTGATAAGGCGTATATTTGGCAGACAGATTAACCGATTTCACTGTTTTTTCGGTGAATCGTCTCTAAATAATTTGGACAATCGATTGGAAAATATTTCATTATCTGGAAAAGAACTTTCGCTATGTTGCTCGCCATGACAGCTTCGTTATGCAGTTGATGATAGGTTCATAACTTCACAAAGATAACAACCGAAGTCAGGATAATCGTGCGAAAGTAGTGTGGATCGTTTGCGCGTGGCTTGAATATGAAGAATATCACTAAAAGATTTCGTTTTCGCGTTAACTCCTTTTTGAGAAAAATGCAAATAAAGTTGGCGTGCTGAATTATTTCAGCACCCGTAGTATTTATCAGCAATTCTTATCTTTACCATTGAAAAAGTATACACATACGTATAAATATGAATGTATAATATTGATTATACCTGAGACTGGTCAAAAATCGATAAATAAATCGTATTTTTTGGTGGATTTTCCTCGCTATTTTCTATCGCTACGATGGGTTTTAGATATTGGTTTCGATCTCATTTGGTCGGATCTTTGCTCCTCTTGAAAATGGCGTTTGAATTTCTGAAAAATATTAATTAGCAAAAAAGTTGATCAGATATCGAACTGGTTAATAATCGAGGAAAAATCGCATTTTTCGAACGATTTGCCCTCCTATTTTCTATCGCTACGATGGGTTTTAGATATTGGTTTCGATCTCATTTTCTCGGATCTTTGCTCCTCTTGAAAATGGCGTTTCAATTTCTAAAAAATATTAATTAGCAAAAAAGTTGATCAGATATCGAACTGGTTAATAATCGAGGAAAAATCGCATTTTTCGAACGATTTGCCCTCCTATTTTCTATCGCTACGATGGGTTTTAGATATTGGTTTCGATCTCATTTTCTCGGATCTTTGCTCCTCTTGAAAATGGCGTTTCAATTTCTAAAAATATTAATTAGCAAAAAAGTTGATCAGATATCGAACTGGTTAATAATCGAGGAAAAATCGCATTTTTCGAACGATTTGCCCTCCTATTTTCTATCGCTACGATGGGTTTTAGATATTGGTTTCGATCTCATTTTCTCGGATCTTTGCTCCTCTTGAAAATGGCGTTTCAATTTCTAAAAAATATTAATTAGCAAAAAAGTTGATCAGATATCGAACTGGTTAATAATCGAGGAAAAATCGCATTTTTCGAACGATTTGCCCTCCTATTTTCTATCGCTACGATGGGTTTTAGATATTGGTTTCGATCTCATTTTCTCGGATCTTTGCTCCTCTTAAAAATGGCGTTTCAATTTCTAAAAAATATTAATTAGCAAAAAAGTTGATTAGATATGAAAGTGGTCGAAAATAAATTAAAAATTTGTTCACAAAATCAAAGACGTCCTTCGGTCTCTTATCGTCTTATCAAAAAGTGAATTCATAGAGTACCTTATACGTCCTACTATACTCTACATGTAGAGTCAGAGTTGAGTTTATATAGCCTCGAAGTGAAATTTAGAGGAACCCTAGAAGTTGAGGGTATACCCTCAAGTGCAGTAGGGTGTAACCCTCGAATTTAGTGATTACTCTGAAAGTTTAGGGATATAACTTCAGTTATAGTTGGGTGTTAAGGGTGAACCATGAAGTTCTAAGGGTTGGCCTCCAAAATTGAGAGCTTACTTACGTTTATAAACTTGATAAGGCTTTTCGTTAAAGTATGAATGATTTGTTCGTGTATTACTATCAACCTCTCGAAAATTAAAAAAAAAAAAAAACGCATATCCGGTCAATTGCTCCCAAAGTTCAGGTGAAGTCCCATAAAGTCTTCGAAGCCTCGTCAAGTCTTTGAAGTCTTGACGTGAGTCATTTTTCACAATGACTTATACTTCCTCGGTGTATTTGCGTGTATACCATCAGAAATATACGAGTTTATTTCAACAATATCTAATAAGGAGTATATAATTATTGATGTGTATGAAATGAATGAAAGATTCTCTGAAAACAATGTTTATTTTATTGTGTATTCTCTTCAGTAGTCTCAAGGTACATTTGATCAGCATCTAAAATGCGTTCTGTATTCATGAAACCTCTCTCTCTCTCTTGCTTATATCAATAAATAAATAATAGGATTATATTTACAAGTTTTTGATAGTTTTTTATTTTTTTCATATTTATATTAAGTAACTTATAGTAGTTTTTTTATTCTTTCATTTATTAATTTTTCAATTCATTTAATTATTTATTTATTCAGTAATTTATTTAGTTAATAGGTGTGTTTTGTAAAGACTCTAGAAATATTGAGCTTGGTCTGGTCAGTATACATAATATAATTTATTTTATTCTTCTTTCGTTCAGTTATTTTTAAATTTGTATTTAAAATTATTCTATATTTTGTTCATAATTATATACTATAGTTAAATTCATATTGTAGTGCAGCTTTTTTTCGAATATCCTCAGTTTAAATTTTCACATGGTATTGTATACGTGTAGGCATTATCTATGAGCAATTTCTATACAATGCTCGAAGTTTGTCACGATTTGGCACCTCATTTGAGTAATGTATCATGTACTTGATCATATAATAACTACCTAATTTTTTTTTTAGATTCTAATTGAGCCAAATTGTAATATAATTCCTTCGACATTTCTGTTACTTTGCCACACAATTGCGTTTTGGCCGCTCAATTCAAATCCCTATATTAAAATTCGGTACATGTATATTACTAAAATTCAAATATATACATGCGTCTAGATTAATGAATTCAATATTCTAGCTATGGTACCTAATTGCGTAGACGTGTGTTCATAAGCCAGTGTATTAGTTGTTGTTGTTTTTTTTTTACACAATTAGCAACATATGAGAGACCGGGGGGAAGGGAAGTCGGGTCCAAATTTCAAACAATATGCGAAAATTGTAATTGATGATTTTTGGGAAAATCAGACTTTCCGAAAAATGTTTAGGGTCGTTTTCTAAATAGCGAGTTGACGATTTTCTTCCCGTGATATTTTGGGATTTTTGTATTTTTTCAAAGTCAGAGAATACACCATTGGCTGTAATGGGAACTTGCTATTTGAAATGAAAATATAGAGAGATAGATGGACACATGAACTTAATATATATACTTGTGCGTGTATATTTCATCGTCCACCGCATCAACATCCGCCCCGTATTCCGCAGATTCTAGACTTGTGTTTGTTCATGTCCGTACTTCATTCATCAAATATTCATGTGTCGTATATTTTACGGCATGTATGTCCATATTCCCTTAGATGTGTTGAAAATTCCCTCTCAGAATCCCACTCCTTTTGATATTTAATATACATTCGATGGAACGTGCTATGAATATCAAATAGCATATGGTAAAGCGAATTAGCAGTACCAGCAGTGAACGAACGAGACCAATAGTTTTTTTAAATAATTTTCGGATTCCAAAAGCAATAGATTACGTATATATACGAGTAAATAGAAATTGATCCTTTTCACCCAGTCTCTCTCATACAGGGTTTTGGCACGTAGCATACAGAATATGTATGATACGTTAATGAACACGACGCCGCGCCGGTGACTTGTCAAAAATCCGAGTGTCGAGTTAGATAGAGAAAGAGTGACAAATTAGTTGTTAATGCTTTATTGATAAGCTGGAATTGTGGAATGTTATATGAGACTGATAGAATATTGTTTGATTACCGAAGACCAGCTTCTGTACCCCCCTTTTTGCTTGTTCTGGCTCTGATTCCAGGTGTATGTGGGAAATATTTCGCCTGCGTGTGTCACTCAATTCTTGAACCGTTTCAGCCATCTTGCTACTCCTCTTTAGAGCATGGTTTCTTGGCTGTTGTGTGTAATCTTGCATGTGGCACAAGGATGATTATTATTACAAAAAGCTGCACTATGCAGTATTTCTCTATAGTTTATTGTGTTTGTGTAATAACGTAATACTTCTACAATTTCATTAATGGGCTAGGAACCTGGACTAGATCCTCCGCTACTTCTCCGTCTTGCCTCTAATTCTTGAGCCAACATTGCGACCTCCCAGTTATTATGCTCGTCGTGATCGTCATCGTCGTCTTCGTCTTCTTCTTCGTCACTCTGGATGTCACTTCCACCTTCAAATTTCTCGTCAACGTCAGAAACGTTCGAAGCTGTATTCAATTCTACGTCTATCACAACGTCATCTTTCCAGAGTGATTGTGGACTGATCGATCTGGGCAAATCCTGCAGCTCCAGAGTCTCCTCTTCCGAATGATCTTCCCAAGATCTTCTGTTATTCGAAGGCGCCAGAGGTCCGGATCGTCTGAATTGCGGTTGCGCTGTTAATACGGTATCCACCGAGCCATCGCGCATGAATGGGTGATCTTCCGCCAAATCTTCTTCCATTGAAGTGTCTGGTTCTGTGCTGTCGCGCGAGTCCTCGATGTGTGGAGGCTCGCGCTGTTCCAGTTCCTGTATCCTGGCTTGTAGTTGGGATATAATATCATCTCGTTTCCGGATCTCTGACTCCAACGAAGTAAACTGACGTTCGAACTTGCTCTGGATGTCTTCCTGTGAAATTAGAAACAAGTTTTGATTGCTCGAAAAGTTACTCCGAATTATTATGCCATACCAATGAACGTCTAATGTTAGAGAGAAACGTAATAACAGTAATGGCAAGATTCGGCTCTGCCCTTCTTTAGATCTTTTCATGTAGTGTTCTTCCCTACAGTCGCGGAAAAGGCACATATGAGAATTTTCATCCAAGGAAAATTTTAGAGGTACCAATGGGGATTTGAGCCCACGAACAACGGATCCGTAGGCGCGGCTCTTATCCACTTAGCAACCTCCAGCCAGCGTAAAAGGGATCGGCGAGCAAAAAAGGGGAAAACTGTTGAAATGTGCAAAAAGTATCCCAATTCACCCTCCACAATGATATCATCGAGAATTCAATCGTGTGATTCATAGATAAAAGTAAAATGACATTTTTTCAGTGTCATTCCTTCTGCCATTAAATTTATCTTGGTGCACGGATAGAGAACCGCATGAACGGCTTCACGCTTAGAGCGATAACTTCAGCGCTCGTAAATCTATCATATAGGTTGCCTTTTCCTACTGACAATGAGAGCTAATAAAATATCAGATAAAACTGAAAAAGGGTCAACCCTCTATCTTCATTCATGATCGACATCGGAATTACATCATTCATGACATGAAAAAGAAGAAGCTCGCGAGTGCCATTTCGAAACCGGGAATCCGAAACCTTGTTGGCACACCTTCATGAGGACGGTTCCCCCTACAAATTTGGTCCTAAGAGGTTCAGCGGATCGACTGGAATCCGGCTTACAAAAAATCCACTCCCTACATTTTTTAGAGCTAAAACGTGCTTTCTCGATTGGCTTTAGGAGTTTTCTTCGATTCGACGGTTTTTGCGATCGAATTGTTATAAAACTTCCACATTCAAGATTGTAGTTTATTGAAAAGACGGTGTACTTACTAGTCGAGCCTGAATGACTTCGCGAATTCCGGATACCAGTTCGCCAAGATATTCATCCTCTCGTGGTCCTGAAACCATCTGCAGAATATTTCCACTGCTTATTGGACGGAAGCTAAGTTTACTCGGAGGCGGTGGCAGTTGATTCTCGTCTTGAGGTGGTGAATGTTGATGATCCCCAATTTGCATGTTATTCGGCTGTTCGGACGGTGGGCTTTGTAGTGTATATTTATTGAAGGTGACGCTTTTTGATAGCTTCGAATGCCTGGCGGCGTAGCCTTCGATCGTTGGTGCTCGCATCAGCTTCCTCAATTCGGCGGTTGCTGTTCTTTTATCCGGCAAACTCGTTGTTGAAGTTTCGGAGCTTCCTGTCCTACTTTCGGCGGACAGTTTTTTAAGTATGCTTTTCAAATTTCGACGTTCCAAAGTCTCATTCTCAGGTGAAAGTTGACTTTGACAATTGTTCGCCTGATCCTGAAATTTCAAATATTATTATAACAGTTACCTAATGTTCAATACAGATGGCAGATTCGGTAGAGGGTATGGCGAGCACATCCATCAGTTTCACTGGGAATGGAACCTTCGTAACATATTCAACTCGCTTGAAAATTTGTGCCTCAGAATTTCGACAAACTACAGTAATTCTTGCATGCCTGAATATCAGTTGAGAATGGTAAGACATATTTGAATCTTATTAACAATGGAGTCAATCCAGGGTGGCCCAGAAAACTGACCGTTCTTCTAGTTCTTGGCATCTGAAGATGTTAAAGATCACTACTCGGGCTACCCTGTATGGACATCGGAGCTGAGGTATTGAGTACATGCATGCAATACTCGGAAGACTGACCTGGTCGAGTTTAGCCAATTTTCTAGCATATTCAATGGCACATGCTTCCGAATGACTTCTGGTCAGATAACTGTCGAATTCAATATCCGTTGATTCCGGACAGTCCAAGCTCGAACTTCGTACAGCTTTTTCGAGTTCTGCCAACTTTTGTCGCTCGTTCAATATCTTCAACTTCTTAACAAACGGCAGTCCGCAATATTCAGGTGATAAGTCGTCAACCGAGGCATACATTTTCGTTTGCTGTCTTATATGTAACAGACTCTGCTTCATCTGCAACCTCCGAACCGGCGGACTGGTCTGTGGAGAGTCACTTTTACCTGCCTCCCGAGTTTTTATGGACGCGTCCTTCAACATGAGCCACGGTTTTTTACCAACTAAGCCATTGCCGCTTTCAGTGGAAGCCGTTGGCGATTTAGCAGACGGTTCCGTATTGGGAGTTTGGATTACTTCCGGGTTCCTTTCCGCTTCAATAATTTCCACGGGATTTGTATTCTTTGGGAGCAGCGGTTCTTTTGCAGGAGCTTCTTTGTCGGCGGCGGTCTCCTGGTCGTTCTTAGCTTTCAGCAAAAGTATCCTTTGCAACAACGGTAGGTTTGGGTTGGTTATACTTTGAGCTTCGGGTGCAGGGGTCGGCTGAGACTCTACGACTGTGTTTTGTGCCTCCACTAAATTTTTCTTCTCCTCTCTTTCCTGCTTCTCTTTCAAAATCCTCAATCTTGACAGTAATGGTAGTCCAGCGCCTATCGGAGACATTGGCGGTTCGCTATTCCCGCCGGAAATCTCATGCGTGTCATCGACTTTAGTCTGACGTCTGAGCATCGGGGCTTTTGGAGCCAACGGCTGCAGCTCAAGGCTTTCTTCTGGTCTAGTGTTCCTACGACTCTTACGGAGAACATTCTTCAGCCCTTTGACGTCACTCTTCAACTTGTCAACGATCCGCTTTCCGGTGCTATTGTCGGACGAGTCATGGCCCGGGGATGTCGGTTGCCTAACGGATCTGGCCACTCTTTGTGCTTCCATAAGACGTTTTCTGCCCAAGTTTTGCAAGATCTCTTGAGCCTCCGGGTAATCCTTCATGGCGCCCAAAACGTCTTCCCGGGAGAGGCTGAACAGTTCTGAATATCCAACGGACCTGACGTCGGCTGTACGTCTGAACAAATAACCAAAAGTAAATGAATAGTAATTTTAGTTGGCTGCAGAATGCCGAGAGGTGAATCAGTTCCCGAGCAAGGAAAAGTGGGCTGAAATAATATTAGCACAGGAGTCGATAGCGTGATACAAGAACGAGAACTCAATTGCTGATCTTTTGTAAACTTACTTATTCAGGCCATCCAAGTTTAGAATGCCAATTTCTCCGAAGAAGTCCCCAGCCTTCATAGTCGTCAAGACTCTGCCTGTTTCACTGATCACTTCCAATATTCCATCAGCTATTATAAACATTTCTCTAGCAACTTCTCCTTTGCGGCATATCGAATCTCCGGGTGTGAAAATGTAAGCCTTCATCTTAAGAACCAAGTCGTGAAGAAACTCTGGTTGACATTCCTGTAATTGAAAATTGGAAATCGCGTTAATGTCGAAACAGTGCTCGGACAATTTGACAATCCAGATTTTCGCAGTGTGTAGAAAGATTTCAATGTGGCATTTGCTGAATAAGAGTTGAATTGAATCGACTTTTGATTAAATAACCAGTTGAGTTGTTTTCGCTCACCTGAAAAATGGTAACTTTTTTTAGGACGGATAAATTAACGTGCAACGCAAGCTCAGTCTTCAATTTATCTGGTAGTAATCCTAGTGCAGTGTTGATGTCTCCACCGCCCTGAATTCGCCCACGTGACCAGCTGTAATCGTACCACCTTAACACCCTCCGTTTCATGCCCCCGGGAACTTTGTGATGCCTCATATAAGTCTTGGCTCCGTCGAGCAGCCTTTCAAATTCCAAACGATTAGCGTTTCTGTTCGTTATTACGTTCCCAACTTGACCAACGATGGTAGCGAATATGAAAACTCCGATGAGGTAGCTGACAATGGTGAAGACGTACCTGCGAACCAGGGGGATAATCAATCAGTTGAGTAGGTGAAGTTGTTGCGATATGGCGAGCGGCCCCCGCCGGAGTCTTCCTTTTTACCTCTTCTTCAACATCATTTTTTTTTCTTCTCATCATCTTTCTTAGATTTCATTGTTCATTTCAATCATTATTCATTATTCTTTTATTACTTGCCTGTGTTTTCTTTTGTTTCTACTTTAAATCATGTTACTGTGTAATTTTTCTATACGCCAGTATTCATAGTCAATTACGTACTCGGTTTTTCAATTATTTTTGCTACCGATAACATTTGAATCTCACAGGTGTCCCGTCAAACCTGTCTCACGCTTCACATAAATCCTGGCAATCCTAACAGCCATCCTACCGTTACGCATACCCTCATCCATCTCGCCATAACAGTCTTTCATGCATCCGTCGCTTAACTCTTATCGGAGGATATGCTGACCCTTCATTCCAGAAATGATATCGTTACCCAACCCGCTACCCCTCCCACTGCCTTTCTTCCATGCATTCGACTTTTTTTTACCGTGCAGCACATTTTGCCTTTGGCTTTCATTTTTTGCGAATAGCAACCATTAATCAGTAAACTATACGAGACGAATGACTTAGTGAGTGCCTATACTTCATGGAAGGTATCATGTTGTCTGAAGTGGCCTCTATTTCACCCTGGTCTTCGCAACGCCCTTCCGAGGGTTCCTTATCTGTCAATTAACCTTCATCAACCAATGTTCATCGAGCGCGTACTGATCCTTACTTTTTTTTACCTCTCGGTATTGATCTACCGAAAACTTCAAGGTTTGATTTTGGTATAGTGAGGAAAGATTATACTAACTACAAAATTGGAGGCACTGACCATTGATAGTAGAATTGAGAAATCATGTGTAACATGGCTTGTATCTTACTGAAGGAACAAGATTCTCTTCTATATGGCCAAAAGTTTCTAAGTGCCCTGCTGTATTGTCACGTGAAGTGAATCCAAATAACATCCAATTCTGACATAGTGTTGATTCCTTAATGATCAAACGCAAACTACTATTATGCAAAATAACGTGTACAATACAACAGCAGTATTACCAGTCTTTCAATATTCTAGTATCACTGAGGCATGATTCGATATATTGGAAATTGGGTGCATGAAAATGTATTCTGATACAAACAACCGGAAACGAAATACGACTGATCTAGTTCACACAACGTTACGTTACGTCAACGGTTTCTTGGTCATTCTCAGATAAGGTTGAACTTGCAAGAACGTTTGTATTTCGACGGCATCAGGTCATCTGTCAGAATAAGTCAGTGACCCGCTTTACCCCATTCTAGAGTATATGGAATTGCGATGACAATTTGGATAATCGTGTAGGAGTAAATGTGCATTATTCATCTGGTGAATTAATTCTGCTAACATGATGACATTGCCGCACAGTTGGATCCTCGCAATTTGTGCCGATTTCTATGCAAGGATACCCCTAATCCCTGGACCTAATGAGTTTAGTAGAAGCACACCATCGATATTGTTCACGGGATATATTCTCCCCTTACGATTAGAGATCGTTTCATTATCAAATTCAATTAGGCTTCAATGTCACACTATATGGTTACCATGAGTATATAGTCTGTGTAAAGTACAATGTGAGATTATTTGAACAGTTGACTATGAATACTGGCGCTTAGATTTTCGTTAGACTATATGTGTTTCTTTGACATTTTGTAGAGGTTCTCTTATATATTTTGGGAACGATACAGATACCCTCCATTATGCTTGAACTGCAGGAGCCGGGACAGTCGGCCACGTCGAGCGAGGCTCCGGGGATTGCCGCCCGCCAACACTCTGCCAACACAACAACACGCCACTCACCATTCTAATTCCTAGGTACTAGAATGCTACAAAAAACTCAAGAGGTGTTCGAATTATTGTGGAAAAAGGTTTCAAAAAATCATGTATCATTCAGTCAGAGGAATTGGGACTATATAAATTCGTTACGGAAGCAGTTTAAGCACAGAATGCCATTAGAATATTAAGATTCTCATTGTTAAGATTTTTGATTCTTTGAATAGTTAGACTAATATTCATGTCACATATTCGGAATCCACGTATTGACCACCCGAAAATGGAAGGGGACCAGCGATGAAACGTTCTATCAAATTGTGTCTGTTGGTTCAGTTACATCCTAATGAAGGGTAAAGATTAAATGGCCACGGGGATATAGCCAGTGGTCCGTTAATCTTGTTATTTCTTTTTTTTTTGTGGTAAAGGTTCGACTGAAATAGAGCCGTCATGTGTATCGGTTTGGGTTCCAAATGAAGTAACACTTCTGTTTTTCGGCGCATAGAATGGAAATCGTGAAGGTATGTATGTACAACATGGACAAATTTTATGGAGTGACTAAACAATAATGTAGAATAATTACTCAAATTCTCTGCTGTTCGCAATGGAATCATATCTTTAAATTCATAGATAAGATTTATACAAGATTTCCGGACCACTGATGATGACCCTGAACCAGTCTCAGTTTTTCACCCTATCAGGTTGCATCATGAGCAATGGACGTGGTTCTTTGACTCATTGAAGAAAGTACAAGATGGAGTTGAAAATTTCATGTCACTGCTGCTTCCCGCAAAGTGATTCCAGTGAAGGAGTTCCATTCGTTATAGATTTTTACGACACGTGGTAAAGACTGAGCTGCATTAAAAGTGACCCAAATGATTTTCGAATGCTACTGCGAATCCGTATACTTCTTGGAAATCGAAATCATTCAATATAAATATGCAGATTTAGGTTCAATATTTCCCACTATCAGGTTGGTAGTTATACTAATCTGTTAAATGTTCTTCTGTCCGGTCATGAATTGACACTCTGTGCTTAGTAGACTAACCATACAGCATTTAACGTTGCCAAAGCATTGTGAAAATATCCACTCTGCATTGTTAATGAGATTGAGGGTTTTTTTGGGGGTAAAAATGAGCAAATCTAATAATACAACCAGAATTTATAATTTTCTGCTGATTTTGGTCGGAATTAAACAGGTATGAATTTTGAAATTTATTCTCAGAATCTATGACTTTGGCCCACGTCCCTTTGTACTCTGCACTGAAAGCAAGAAGACCAGAGGCAGAAGAACGAACTCGCATGGTGGCGTAGGCTCGTACATGACAGCCACCAGGCGTCGCTGCTAAGCAATTGATACCAGCGCAATGCGGCACTGCGCAGTCAAATAATTCGAGTCCACCAATCAAATCAATGTCAACATGCGCAGTGCTGCGTTGCGCTGGTATCCATTGCTTAGCAGCGACACCATATATGAACCTACCTCAAGCCACGCGCTTGGATAGGAGTTCGTCCTCCTGTCTCTGGTCTTCTTGGCTGAAAGATGGCAAGCAGTATGAAACATTGCGTCACATTATCTGCTGTATGGTTCATTTGATTCACATCTCTCCGGATATGTCTATCGCATCCTAGTGGGGACGATAAATCTGATGCATGGGTTCGTGACTGATATGATACCGCTATCTCTCAATGGTGAATAAGTATAAATTGTTGTGTCAGGTTGTAAGTGAGATATCTATTTGAAGGTCGGGTTAAAATGTTATAAAATCACTCACTCGGCGTTAGTTTCTGGTGTGGGCAAGTCGCCGATAGTTGTCAATGTTAGCGTGGACCAGTAAAGTGAGCCCAAATATTTTCTTGTCAAAGTAGCGTACTCTCCTGGCCTGTAAGGATAGACCCAGTCTCCTTGGAAGCCTTCGGCCTCGCTCAGTAAATAATAGAAACAGCCGAACCAGTGGGCCAGAATTAACAATATGTGTATTAGGTTCAAGACTCTCCAAAAATTTGGATAAACAGTCCGCGATTCCACCATGTAATAATAATCGTAGACTCGATAAACTTTTAAAAATCTAGGAAACCTTAAGAGAGGGTTACTACCGAGGTTCACTTGCAGCAAGTCCAATGGGAGCAAGGCTAGTAAGTCCAATATGAAAGATTTCGACTTGAAGTAATGTCCTGCTAATTTTTTACTGTTATACACCATCAGTCCCTGCTCGAGATAGCCCGTGCGAAACTGTACACCAACGTCAAGAAAAAACACCACATCTGTAAATCCGTCACACGCCAGCCAAGCCGCCGGTGCCAAGGCTTGTAGTTCGGGTAAACTTTGTCTCACTATAAGTGTCCACAAATTATACAGAACGCAGGTTGACAAAAGCATCAACCAATAATAATAGAAGTTCTCGTCTGGGTTTACAACAGTTTTTGGCGGCCTCTGGGGCCTCCGTGGCCGCCGTCTGCGCCGTCCCGAATCTTTGTCGTCCGTTGCATCTCCTTCGCCTTCCGCAGTGTCCAAGGTCTCCTGACTCTCTGGTATCTGACGTGTCGAGAATCGCTTCAGAAATGAATCCTCCCGTTTCAACGGAGGCTTCTTTTGAATGGTCGATATTGCCGAGGAGAGCTGAACTGTCGTGCGAAGTTTCATCCACCGTTGGTTACTTTTCGTTCTAAAATTCAAACAGGCACATTTTAAACACAAGCATTGACGCATTATTGCGATTACGAACAAATTCACTTCCAGTTGTAGCTCGCAGCTCAACATTCATTTTATCGATGAACCCACGCGGTAGGACTCGCATGTGTGAACCAAAAGTATTTCACAAAAAGATAGACTGGACACCAACGACATTAGTGGGCAAAAATTGAGACGCCATATTGCGGCGAGAAAACATCTTGGACTTTGTTCTACTTTTATGTTTGGCTACGTTGACTTTAAAAATCAAAGTGTGATGAAACATGTGACAAAAACTGGGAGCCACCATGTACATTCAATTACATCGATAAATATTGTAATTGCAAATTACTATTCTATGAAACGAATTATTAATTCCCCATTTGCATGATTTCACGGTAATCGTAGCAACATATATTACACGATGAATCGAACCCGCAAAGGTATACGTATATGTATACACCCGGAAGGCAAAGTGGTTCCGGCTGTATTTCTGCAATATCGCTGTACCGAGTTCGACCGTGCTTGGTGCATATAACATATTTCATCGAATGAAAATGTTATATTTATTGATATGTGATAATATCCAGATAACACAGCCTGTCTGTGTAAAAAGTCTGCTCCGCTTGCTGCAACTGCGGCTACCCTGCTACCTCTACTGATTGTGAATATTGGCTGGTACTACTTCGCATGCAGCAAACGGCTATAATATAGCAGCGATTCCTGTCCTACACCATTCAAATTCTATCTTATAGAACCGAATAGAAGCACTACAATGAGAATACATAGACGCTATTCGCGCCTCACAAATTGGTTTCACCCCTTCCCGCACGGAAAAAAATACATCACAGTATATATGCCAATGTGTATCCCAAAAACTTATATATGAAACATACATTCGTTATGTATCACAATATATCGAATTTGCATGTCATATATATCCAATTGATATATGTGGATGATATATGCTATGGATATATACAACATACATCCAAATTTATATCCTTTTTAAATGTTCGATATACGAGGTGGATACTTCGTTACGCATATAAAATAAATACATGGAGTTCACATATTGTTTATTCGTTTAAATATATCTTTCATACATGCACAAAATACTTAATCTGAAGTATGTTTGCTTATATTTGACATATACGCGGAACAGATTTGTCATATATTCCGGATACATAACTAAAATATCTGGAATACATTATCACAAAATTCGCGATAGATCGATGCAAGTATTTTTTATACTCAAGAGATACTTTTTTATTATATCTACCTCTATATTTCTAGTATATCTGCCAAATACAATCATCCTACTGTTTGATGAATGCATGGAACTTATATTTTGTTTACTTATCTAAATGCATTTTCAACATATATACATATCTATTGATTCGAAACTCTATCAGATCTTTGGATGCATATTTCAGAGATAATTTCAGAGATAAAATATGCATGAAATATGTATTACAACATATATGTATCGTACATACATAGAATACATAAAATATACATCCCTGTATATATATTTTATAGACTAATAGCGGCAAAAATGGAAGAATTTTAAATATATATGAAATATATGCAGTATATAAAACATATACTCTGTCTTGATATATTTTAAATGTATAAATTTCTGGGTGCGGGTTTCACCCCATTACGGGTCGAATTTGAAAAAAATCTCGAAGTACTTTTCAGGTATTTGAATGAGCAACAGTTTGCAGCAAAGACGAAGTCGATATCTCATCGGGCTGAAGAGATATCGATCAATCCGCGAAAAAACATTGTACCCTTTTTCACCCCCTGGGGCACGAATTTCGAAAAATAGCTGCTCATTGGGTGCTTACGTAACGGAAGTAACATGACACTTGTTCCTTTATGCACCAGAAAATATTGCTAGAAGCGTCCAAGTGGTTTTCCTCATATGCAGCGTGCAATGCATACGATACTTTAAATAAGAAGAGTTTTGGCGTGTTTTCAATTGAGGTTAGGTTTAAACGGTCAATGATGGAAGATTCGACTGCGAATGCGCATGCGCGGAATGTGCATAAAGTTACTTTTAACGCCTACGACTTAGAAGTTACTCCATGCATACTCCGCACATGCGCACTCGCAGACTCACCCAAGACACCAATGGAGGCTACGGGTACTATAATTCACGGTTATGTAGGCCTCGGGCGGTAAATGCAGTTGTATATAATCTGATATGGTAAGATGCTAATCTGATAACTCTTTCGCCCGAAGAGCAATACGCATATTTTTGTGGAGATTTGGAATTACAACATTACTCATTACATATGTTCTGTGTTCAACCCTATGTTCTGGATGATGGGATGTTAGTACAGGTGTTCTTTGCCTAGTTTTTAATTGTTATTTGATATTAGGAACCAGATGCTTTGTCTCATTGTTAGCTTACTGACTGTTCTGCAACCATACCAAATATTCAAATGGAGCATTCACATCATACAAATTCCAGAGTTCCTAGAAGGAGAAATTTCATTTCATTGTCGGTTTGCTTTCATTGTCGTTATATTATACGTTGAATCCCTTTCAGTTGAAATATCAAAGTCTGTAAACTTCAACTTTGAATTCGGTGACCGTGAGTTTACAAACATGGTCGGGGTCAGAAGATTATTATATCGATAGGTATACTAATTACTTAAAACAGTCTGAAACGACGGGTTTCGGCCGAGGGCCAATGAATTTTTTTTATTGAGTTTCAGGCTTCAGTTCTTTTTCGACTTCCCCTGAGTCGCGATCGGAGGAATTCCTCTTAGTGTCAATTCGATTCACTCGAAATTTTCACTGTTCGAATCTTTTTAGTTTGAAAAAGAACGGAATGTTTTTTGAAAGAGGTCGAGATGGCCATTTTCATCTAAATCCTATTGACCACGAGACAATTGAAGCTTCTCTGAAAAAAAGCACCCTTTGACGTGATCGACGAATGAACATTGCAAACAAGCGTAACTTTGAGGGGGTTAATTTCCCGCATCAATAAACTTACTGGCATTGTAACCACCAACAACAAATCAACCAAGCACGGGTACTGAGGTGAAATAATCAGGTTGAACTATTTCGTTGGTTTCCAGATCTTTTGTTCCTACCTTTGGTCACATGTGAAGGGAGCGTTCTCTTTAGAGCTTCGTGATAACTATGACTAAATAAATGTATTCCCATGGTGGCAATACTATTGCATTAAGCTATTGGCAACTATTTACGTGGAAATAGTTTCGTAAAATATTACGTACAGTATTTTCCTCCGATGTTTGTAGATTATCATAACGATGTGTTACTTTAATACCGACAGCCACACGTAGCTTTGGACAATCAAGTGAACCGTATCAATTTTCATCATTCCACCAAGCTCTAATAAGGTTAACTCGATCGTGAAGTGAAGATGAAATGAATTTTTTATTAAAGAGTTCGAGGCGAACGAGAGCTGAATAGTTAGTTGACTAGCAAAAGATTCAGATTCAGATTATGAGAGACAGACAGATAGACAGAAACAGAAACACAGACAGGTGAACGAGACAGATAGAATATTACAAATACTATAATATTACTAATGTTACTGATGATTAGAGTTTCTAATAGTTACAACTGCTTACAGATATCACATACTTTGGCACGCAAATATAGTAATAACCTTCATTCATTATCGGACAGTTACCGATAGTGTTTAATAAAGTTTGATAAATTTTCAGGTATCTGCTAACTAATAGATCACGATCACATCATCGTGCACAAATTTCAATACCTATGTAACACATTTTCATTTCACACCTAGGATAATACCTATATACACACTTTACGCGATCTTTGTACAATTATTCAGTTTTGTGTGGTGTGACACGCATCGCTTGTTTTGTGGGAGACGTGTGTTAGAACCCCGAGCCGGCACCTCTGAACATTTTTCGAATGAAGAATTCCCAGTGCTCAATTCTGTGAATTTGGTGGTTCGGAAACCACCGCCAAAAAAAAGTAGGCTCAGTCGGACCGGAAAGAGGAGAGACAAGGAGTGGAAAAGAGGATATACGGCGATACCGTGCATACACCAAAGCGCCCAAACCAATATAGGCTGAGAATTCCGATGGAAAGGCCTGGAAATAGCCCGAAAAAGTACCCATTTACCCAGTACCACATTCTACTTTAGCGCTGAATCCACAGAATTGAAAATCTAATACCTACTAATTATGGCGTCGCCTTAGAGTTGGTTTGCCCCACAGACCATTTGGTACCAAAAGTGGTTTTTGCATACAATACAAGGATGACAATAATAGGGAAGTTTTCTCTGATTTAACCTTACTAAATACAATTTTTAAAAACCATGAGAAATTATAGAATCAACTTCAGGTGACTGTAAACAGCGATTGACAATTATCAATTTTCAAATGCCACGTGACGTCACGCAGCACCTCAGCCGCCATGTTATTCCGTTGACCATAGTTGTCTGCAGCGCCGCCAGACGGTAAAACTGTGCTGTGTGACGTCACACGCGACCGGGAAATTCAACCGCTGTATTAAAAAAAACTTGATTCACGTGAAGTTGGAAGAAATGGGGGGATCACATACACCACTCTTGAAAATGCTCGAAAACGACTACCCAGTTGCCGAAACGTGCTCTAGCACTCCGTTTTTAACGATCGTGCCTGAAAAGGTTGAATGCGTTTTTTCGGCACTGCAGACACTTGAAGTTCATGTTTTGACGCATGTTTTTGATACGATAGTGGCACTTTATGCGGCTAACTTCTGGACTGACGTAGAAAGTCTTTTTACGGCCATAGCTGTTTAGAAAATACTTTTCATGTCAGTCCGGAAGTTCTGGCAATTGGCTGCATTAGAAATGCCTTTTTAGGGTAGTTTGTTACTTTTTACAGTAGTTAGCATATACGTAGTTCATGTCGATCTCACCTGGCGTCAAAGTGACTTTTAATACCCCAGACGAAAAAATGTCGTTTGCGAGGCGTTCACGAAAAGTAACTCAAACTGTTCGGGTAAGATTATGTTTTTATAGTACACATATTAGGCTTGAATTCGGCTCGCCAGGCTCGCCAATGTCATACCCTCGCCCAAAACCAGTCACTTTACACGCATGCCACATAAAAGGGAGGGCGGAGTATAACGCTGGACGGCATCAGGTAATTCCGAACACCCTTTTTTGACTCTGGTATGATAGTTAAAAATCATAATCCGGGTATGTATGGTCCGATATCACGTATGCTGTCAGCTATGTTTTGGATTTGGTTGCGAAAGGAAATAAAAAATGAAAATTGCCGTTGGGAAAAACTGACTATGACATGCTTTCAATCCCGAAGCGTTGATCTCAGTGAAAGATGACATATAATCTAGACTTCAAACTTCATGGAATTTAATGGATTTGACGGAGCTTCGTTAGACTCTACAGGATATCATGGGACTTCCCGATTTTCACGAGGACTCTAAAGTCTACACCGAGGATGTCAGAAGAATTAGTGTTAATATGTCCGTCTGATCTATTTGTTATTACGAAAATTGTGAATATTGATGATCTGTCGTTATATTCTTGTCCGCAATCTGCTTGTCCATGGAGGAAGAGGGATGGAGACCTTACACTACTACTACTACTACTACTTGTTACTACTACTACTACTACTACTCGCAGCGCTAGTGTCGCCAGTTGTACATGCAGCCCCTGTAGTGATTGTCATGTCAGACCTGGCTTAAGTGTCCAATGAAGAAAAAAAAAGGCTCGTGTAAGTACAACAGGCGACACCCTTACGTGAGGCGCGACACTATCGGTACCAGAGAGGATGGGTAGAGTGGAAGGTGCCATAAGCGCCCGTGTAAAATTTCGTAGCCGGTTTCGCAGCGCCAACGTCATACATTTGAATGAAAAATGTCCGTCAGAGAATGTAACAGTGCCGTGGATCTACCCCATTTATATATGTAAGACATACGAGCCATGCGGTCAGTTGCTGTATCGGATCCGTCTGATTGGCTGTAGGTCCTTCAAGTTTTTGTGCTATTGTAGAGGAACCCATAGCTACTCGGAAAACTGGGATATGGGATGTTTGCCGTATCGATACGCTATCTGGATGCACTACTCAGAGTAAGTCGTTTTTCACTGACACCAGCTCACAAAGAGACGTAAAAACGACTTACTGTCAGTAGTTAAAATTTTATCACCAAGTGAAACTGCCCCCCTGTTAACATCCCAATGGGTATTTGCGGTGGAGTCGTGATATATATATACCTTTCTGGATTGATCTTGACATCAACGTATTCTGGGTATGTGTATGTGTTTCACAGGCTCGTAAATCTACAGACTGGGGATCTCTCTACCTACTTGGGATTATTTTTAAAAGTACACACTACACATTTACTTATATTGATTACCGACTTCTCGGCAATAATCAATAATCCCGAAAATATACGTGATAACGTTTGATTGGCAGAATCATTCTTCGACACGGCTTCAAATTGGTCCCTTTCGTGCCATTCTCATCAACGTCGCAATATTATAGGTGTATGGCGATCACAACGGTTCTCAGTTGAAAGTATTTTTAGAATATGACAGTCTCCTTCCGAATCTATCGACACCGGAATTTAATTTCGACTGACAAACTGCGGATGAAAAATGCAGAGTTTTACAAGTCAGCTACAGTGGAACCCTGTTAAAAACAGCGAGCCGGGGTTGATTCTGCTATTACGGCCTCCCCCCCCTGTTCCATGCCTCACGGCAGACCTGCGCGCGTCTTTCCCCTGCCACCTCGAGCGCCGAAACTATCGGAGTGGGGGAAGGTCGCTCACTCGTACGCGGGGGAATCTGCTCTAAACGGGGCTTCACTGTAATTATATTATATTGAGCTATTTTCATTCGCGCTCCTTCACCTCTCAGATTTGTCCGTCTTGTTTTTTCATTGTGGACCGAAAATGCGCCTGGTTTGTTCACAACCGGGAATGCAGCACTGCAGTATAAGAGTGTTGATTTGCATTTGGAACTTCTCGTCGTTTTCAAAACAAGCATCATGTACAGTATAGTCGCTAACGTGTACATATTACATGTCTCATCATAACTCAACCGTAAGAATAGAAGTAGTCATACACGTACATGCCGACATTATATACACAGTGCGGATGCCTAAAGTGCGAACACCCGGAGTCCAGTGCTCCGAGATTCCTGGTCAACTTGACATTTATCACAGTGTTCGCGCTTTAGTATCAAGGCATATACAAATTCATACTGTAACATATGTAAAAAAAGGGTATAACAATAGAATTTAGATTCAGAATAGAAGAGATAGATGAAGTTTAGATTGTAGGATATAGTCCAGAGTACCCGTGAGCCATGGGAGGATTTCCTCAAATAGTGTTGTCAAATAGTATTTGAAGATCGTATTGAAGGTCGGAAGATATCCATCGCAACAAGAACCTGGTACCTCTTGATCTTACGAAGAGACGAATAAAGGGTCATCACAGCACGAACGTTGCTCCATTTTTGTGACCCCCGTGTGTTACGAGGACGTTTTGCGGCTTCGGCAACGGCAGCCTCGCCCGCACTGTCCAATGAGTTAGAAGTGGATGTCGCCATTAGATCATTGCTCATGGATTTTTGAAGCGATGGTCGCCGGTTGTACCTTTTTGAACACCTGTGAATAACATATATAAAGCCCCTGCAATGGGCTAGCTGTTTTCCGTCTGTCTATCTGTTCGCCCCAACGAACCATGGGCGTCTTTTCAATCAATTTAACTGAACTCTACGGAATCCTTTGTGATCTCTTATCGAGTTGAAATCCATTGTACACAAAAGGTGAAAATAAAATTACAATGAAATGGGGAATGCCTCACTGCATCATGGGTCGGGGGCTGGTTGATAAATTTTTGTTTTGATAAATTGAGTTTAAGGGTTCTGTTCTTTTAAAACTTTGGAAAACTTCACAATTTGCGTTTCGTTCATTCATAATTCATTGTGTTTGATTATGTGATGGTCAGGTTGAGGTGATTGTTGGCTATTTTACTTTCTTCACACACCAAGACCTCGGTATTGAATCTATTCGCAGATTCATTGCGGACAGACTTTTATCTAAGCATCTGAAACCTTACGGTTTCTGAATGAATGAATGGATCATTCAGAGCTTTGTACCTAAACTATTGGTACTGCCATGTTATGGGTATCAATCGATAGTGTAAAAAAAGACGTCAAATCAAGTCTCATCCAATTAAATTACTACTTAAATGTGTTTGGGTAAAACACATCAGAGGATGATTTCAAGACCTGTACCATTTCCGGAAGAATAATAATCCCAATCAGTGATATTGTCGTGTCTGCCCAATTGTCGTCCAACTTTGAAAAAACTGTGTGAAATTCACAGTCGAACTTTCTATCCATTGTTATTTATTGACTCGAACGGTACCCAGCGGAAATAATACAGTTACGGTTATGTATGGTCAAAATCACACAGTGAAAAACCTATTCCGTCTGCTGATGCTAATAAGCGTGAAAACAGTTATGATGGGTCGTATGATGGAAATATTCCATCAAGCTTTTGAACTGAATACTTCCAATTCGTCAATTTTGCCTTGTATGCAGTTCAACTCGTATAATAATCATGCCAGATATTTTTTCTGATTTTTATCCTGAACAAAGTTCCGTCTGTTTGTGAAACGTGATCCCCTAAAATATTACCCTGAACTAGACAGCGAACTTTAGGAGGGATTCGGTGCCACGATCTTGGGGGTGAACCCTCAAGTAAACTGGGAAAAATGAGAGAAAAAATTATTGAGGTCCAGCATCATTGATCGTCAGAAGTCCGGTATCCATCCGGTAACAACTGGCTCTAGCTCCTCCTGAGGGTACAAAGCGATTCCTTGATTTACATATTGCTTCGGCAGAAGCTCAAGATAAAACTCGACATTCTAGATCCACCCTCAATGGAGGTTGATCCTCAATCGCAAGGATTTTTCCTGAATACGAGTCGGGTGTGACCTGAATATGATTGTTCACTCTCAAGTGAAGACGTTATTGGTTCAGGAACTGAGCTCATTTTTCCGAGCAAAATTTCTATATTGTATTTTCATTGATCGAGTTCGTCCAGTAGGACAAAATTTGCACAAGGTCATCACGTTAACAGCTGACGAATTTCTTATGTGACTTCGAGTTAGGGCGTCAACGATTAATCAAAATTTCATGAATTACATTACAAGGATGACTCAAAAATTATTATTCCACAAAGACCAATCAATAAAACACAGAAAGTTTGAGATACTCTTTCGTTGCGTGTTTGGTATTCAGGTATGAATCCAATTTTTCGAGCAGCTCTTTCTTTCTGATAGAAATTTCATCATTCGGGTTAAGGGTGTACCCTCGAACTTAGATTCAATTTTCAAGTATTCGAAGTTACCTGCCCAACCTCGAGGGCCACTTTTCAACAGTTGAGGGTCGACCTTCGGGGTCAATCTCCAAGTCCTCGGTGAAGGTTCTCTAGTTTCAGGCGTTCGTCCTGAAAGTCAGTATTGAACCCTGGTAATTCGGAGTTGAACTATGGAAACCGGGAATGCGAGTTAAACTCCGAAACGAGGGGTGTCGCCGTAATATTCAGGGTTAGCCCATGAATTTGGGCTGATTTCAAAGTCAAATCGCTCTTTGAGATGTGATCAAAAATGCTGATTTCTCGGAAACGACTTCAGTACTTGAACGTCCATTTCAAACATGTTGGCACACAGGAAAGTATCATATCGCAGAATCATGAGGTTTAAAGTTGATTGGTCAATAGGTGAAGCAGTATGTAAAACTGACAAAAATCAGGAATGTGAATTGCCACTTGAGTTTCGAATGAAGAAATGAAAAAAGGCACAACAATTTATGGAAAAAAGCTGAATTGAAAATGTTCAGGTCAAAAGCTCGAAGATTTGGCACGAAATTCCCCAGAAAACTTAATCTAATTTCGTTGCAGTTAACTTCTGAGACAATCATGGTCAGCTGTGAACGAAGAATGGCAATACATGGTAGTTCAATAATGAGGATTGATTTATGAAAGGTTGCATGAAGTGCTCCAGATCTAGACCTTCGTCCGTGACGAGTGCGAAGATTCTAACACTCACAGAGTGCAAATTAGGATTAATGCGATCTATGTGTGTGTATGGAGGGTAGAACAGGTATGTACATACGTCACGTGGCATTCGTGCCCTTCGCGACAACTCACCTCGACCCGCCATGCCGTCTACTGCTGCTATCTTCATCGTCGTCATCTTCGTCGTCGCGCGAGGTTGCCAACGAATGAGGGGCCGAAGAGTGAGCACTGCTTCCGGAGTCTGGCCCCGGGACCATCTTCAAGCCAGACCCTGACCCAGAGCCGGACCCCCCAGGATTGTGACCATGGACAGATGGTGGGGCCAGCCCACCCGCCCGGCCCGCTTCGTTCTCCGCCCGATCCACCTAATCATAAAACAACATTCAAGGTATACGTCGTCTCATAGGAAGAACATTGCAGGGCAGACGGGTTTGAGGGGACCAGTAAAGCGTGATTCAACAAATTCTCCATATACTCCAAAAATCATTGATATCTTATCAAAAGTTCATTACAGATGGAAAAATTAACTTGTCGTAAGGTTTCAGGCACACGGTCGATCCGATTATGTCTCTCGACGTCTCATTTTCTTTGGAGAGCAATCCTTCGTCGTATGAACGGGGGAAATTGAAAAACAAAATTTTTGGACCAAGTTATCAGCAAAAGAGTGACTAGATTGGCCCTAAATTTCGATAACTGCAGACCATGACTCATCACAGGATTTTTTTTCTTTCGTTGACTAAAAACTGTTCCTAACATTTTCGTAAATAATCAAAAGCGGTGAGAATTCGATACCCATGCTCATGTTCATACCATGGTAACGTCATGCCATGCTCCGATCTTTGATCGAATTGATTCCGTTTTGTCAGTCAGTGTGCCAGTAGGTGTACATTTTTAATCTAACGCCGGTATCGATCGACTCTATCCACTGGATGCAGGGATGGAAGAATAAAATGTCGTCGGATACGCGGTCAGAACGGTACCCGTAGTCCAACCCATTCGCGGCTGATCCTGGCGAGGTAGAAAGGTGGCGTTTGTAGAATTGCCGAGGAAAACTTTCTAACCCAACAATGCTACACGATCGGGTTCTAGATTGAATTTTTACACGAGATAGAGGAAGTCTTGTCGGCGAAGGGATAAATCTTGCAGGGGGACCCTCGCCCTCGGTCTTCGTTCTTGCTATCGTTATTGGTCCGCCTTCTCCGTCCGTGACCCATTCTCCCCACTCACGGATCTTGCTCTATATCTCATGGAGATTTTTTTCCTCCGTCCGGATATTTCGGTTTCTGAGGGAACCCATTGGTTCCATCGAAATTTAGAACGCTCCCGAATGGTTCCGAGGGCAAATCTTTCCCAGAAATCCCTCGGTATGAGGAGTTATCCATGAGTGCCATGCCCTTGAATTTTGGTGCTTTGGACCTTCCCCCCTCTTTGGTCAGAAGCTGATTTGGGCTGTCCATGTGCCAGCCTAAGAAGCTTCGATCAAACCAACGTGCCTAAAAAAAACGGTTCCTCACAGCCTAGGTGCGGGGCTGTTGAAATATATTATTCATTCATTCGAGATTGATGACGCAAACTCTGATAGTTTATTCAAATTAACAAAAACAATCTAATCGAAGCGCGATGTAGCCCCAAAAGTTAGATCCCAAGTTGAGATAATAAAAGAAAAAGTAGGACACACTTCACTGCGAAAGTCGTCTCAGAGTCGGATGTAACCCCAAATTTTATGACTCAAACCGAGGGGCTAGTCACTGTGTAAAAATGACGTACATCGATTAAACTTGCAAAAATTACCAGAATTATGAAAAATTATACCGAGATGTCACAAAATTACACCAAGATTGCAGCGATTGTAGGGATCATAAAGGTCACTGAGGTCATACGAAATTACTATAACCCATGCAAGCCATTCAAGTTGAAGTCGAAGTACCCACGAAGACTTCTTTACCTAAAATTCATTCAAGATATAGTGGAAAGAGTATCGCGTGACTATTTCGGGTCATGGGATGATCCAGTAAATACTTTCAGATTTTTTATTCAGAGCCATACGTCCATACGTGTGAGAGTAAATCGTGATCAAAATCACAGGTATGTCTCGCGGAAGAGGCGAAGCGTTTATTATATTAGCTCTTCGTGTTTTCAATTTTACGTTCATGTTATTTAAATCTGTTCCATTGAACTTAGGGACTCAATTCTTTCCAATTTTAAACAAGCAGAATATAAAAAACAGCGAACAAGATATACAGATGACATCAGGATGAAGAACTACCGGACATGAAGTTCTGAAATGTCCCACTGTAAAAAGTTTTCCAGGTCGTCCCCGAAATCTTCAGTCTCAACCATCAACAAATAACGGTTAACCATAAAACTTGGAGTCCATATAATCTTTATCATGAATCGACACCTACTAGATCCTTACGGCGGCAATATGTGGGACAAGAAATTGCTTTATTGTCGTAAGAAGATGTAATTGAATTCAGATGGATAGGACCTCACTTGGGTCTTCAGGTCTTCACTCGGATGGGTGGCAGTTGGAAAATGATTGTGCTATTCGACTTTAGTTCAGAGTACAACATCCTGAAAGTTGGGGTTCATTTGATGCTCATACTTTGAAGAGGTTGATAACGACTTGAACCTTCAATAGTATTCCAAGATGGACTTGAAAAGACATTACAGATGCGAACCACAACCACCAAGTCGTATAAACAATGTGTTCTGCAAGTGATCAACCGTACTTGTGCGGTATTGTCTTTTCCGAGTGCGGTTGATCACCACTTTCGACGAACAAAGGAAATTACGGCCGGTATTTTCTTCATACTGCAGTGGGTCTCCCTCGCGTCTAGTAACCCTTATGGTTGAGGCACTCAGGCAATTATTCGAAACACTTTCTAACAGTGACCTCCATGCCACAGGAGCTTGCGGGGAACAATTAAATTTGCCACGTTAGAGTGTGTTTAGCAAACCATAATTGAGTAATCGAATCCTGCGATCCCTGAAACGTTAGTTTGACAGCGTACTGAAGGTTTTTGGAATGAAAATATTGATTTTTTATTGACAACTCCGCCAATCATCTCGAACGAGAGTCATAGAGAAATACACATTGCGGGATGGGAGGTACATACATAATTCACAAGAGCCTATTTGGCTCAATTTCACGGTTTGGCAACGCTCACGTGCTCCGCAAGAATTAAGTGAATCTGTGAATGCTAGAAGGAGACCTTCTTGATTTTGAATATCGTAAAAAGCAATGAAAACGTCGTGTAATGGATTCATTTACGTGACGTATCTGACCATTCTGAAAATATTACTCCTACAGACTTCGGAGGGCAAGAGTATTGTGCACCAAACGAGAGGACAATGATCTTTTGGATTTGGAAATTATGTAATACAATATTGTTTGTACTCAATTCCTCGATTTTCGAGCTGAAACAAGAACATTTTGGAGCTATTCAAAAGTCATGGCTCTTTGTACAACCTTCAGCCTGTAATTCTTGTTCCCACAAACAGGGTGCAATGTGGCGAATAATAATCAGACAACGCCAATTCTACCTGCCTCTGATTATCTACCGGGGACCTGGTTCACAGATCCTCGCTTTGTCGGTGAGATGATATAAGGAATGACAAAGCCTCTTGAGAATAACAGCAGCGGTGGCATAATGAAATAATAAAAGTTCAGGCATGGAAATAGTGGTTGACATTCATCGGAGGTCCATTGAGGATCACGTTCAATCAGAGTTGAAAAGAGATTATTAGGATTGAGAATGGACATTCGCTGCGGACAAGACACGGGAAATAATTCCTGGATATTCATAGTTCATAGAAATTAGAATTCTATGCGCATCCTGTTGTCTGGAAGAGGAAAAACAAACGATGCCAGTGTTCCACAATGAAATCGATAAAACAACTCTACTCATGTGGGGTTTAGTCTGGTGAGATTGTGAGTTATATGTCTTCAGAATTGACGAAGAAATGGACAGCTTACAAGAGCTCTTTCGTGAAAGCTATCCAGCTTCGAGTGGAACTGTGCGAAACGGAGTGAAGTGAAGCCTTTCGAACACACACGAAAGCAAGACGTCGCATGCACTGCAATAAAATCGATACGTCAATCGATGAACGCCAGGAGACGGTAGAACCAAGGGACGACGGGTAGGCCTTGGCCCGCCTCTTTCTGCCACAGAGATTTTCACCCCAATGCATATTAAGCAACCCTCCGCGCTTGTTCTCGGTGCTACATATTTTATTCCACCGCGGAGTCAATGTGCAGTCATACAAATCAGCGAGTCGATAAATCAAATTGGCTCACTTCGTGAAATGACTTAAGTTTCGTTAAGATTCTTTAGATGACGGACTGATCGTGAGCGAAGACTCACACTTACTGCAAAAACTGCGAGATCAGTTTCTGATCGGTATCTGCCGCAGACTGTATGCAGATTCTGTACACGGCGTACAACCTTACGGTTTGCAGACGGCCAGAAGAGTCGATAACCCGCCTGCTACAGAATCTGCACGGCGCTTACCACGATGGCGCTTAAGTAGCTTGTAGTGTCGTTGCACACTTGCCACGAGGGGCATTAGCGGCGCTGAATGCTCCGGAGTTTTTCTCGCGAGTAAAAACGCGTCAGCCGTAATACAATAACTCGCACGAAATTGATGATGGTGTATCCAGTGGACGAGCTCGATTGTGGGCATGAGTTATGCAGCATAATTATTGTTTTGGTATGGCTGTGAACAAAAAAACGAAAACTGAAAGCAACGACCCAGATCAATTTTCAAACGGTTGGTGCGTGAAAACGTTCGGTCCGATTTTAACAAAAAAAATATGGGACATACTTTGAACATTCTAGAACAAGTTCCAATCGTTTATTTTCCAAAAATAAAATGTTAATGTGTGAAAAAAAAATCGCTGAATTACAAACCATAAAAATATGCGCCTTTTCACTTTGAAAATCAAAACTTTTTCAATAATTTTTCATGTAATTCACTCTGGAAAACAAGCCCATAAGTTTGTTTGATCATGTTGGAGTTTTATGACTGCCAACAAACAACTAATTTCAGTCTTACCAACCGTATAGTCGGCGGAAATGTTTCATTTTGAATGATCCGGTACTGATTCTGTCTTCCGTGTTTTTCTACGAGATCTAAAGAGATATCCTCTTCAAGATTGACGTTGAATAATTTTATATGTGCTTGATTCATGACGTAGAACTGAATTTCAGAGCAGGTGCCAATTTAATTTAGTCTTTCGCTCGATCCGCTATAAATGGAACACCTCGTATCGAGATCGAGCGTCAAAGATACTAGAAAGCCTTCGCTTGGTGGACTGAAGATTCTTTGATCATGGATATCCGCAGTATATAGTCATACCGAACACTCAGCTATACATAGAGGTGTTTATGGCACACGACAATACCGCGTCATGCTTCTTCAGCACGCAATTCACGCTAATCTTATATCGATCTGTAGGTAATATATTGTGCTTTGGACATGTGCTGCGGGGTATATGGTGGACCGATCAGGTACAACATCCTCCCTATTTGAAACTTCCTAGACTGTTTTTGCTAAACTACCTAATGTACTTCTGGGCTAGACTCATGACTGGACTCGTGACAGTTGAATTACCGTTGAAATGTCAGGGTTCATAGACATGCTGCCAAATGATAACTTGTCGTCTGTAAGATGTCTCTTTACTGAATGGTAGGAAAGCTTAATAAAGAATAGAGAGCTCGGCGTCCATTATATTCTGCCATGTTGGTATACCTTGCGCGGCATCTCCGAGACTAGAATAGAAGTCCTTATAGATATCTACACTTCTGTCTTGAGCAGTAGCCCACACAGTAATGAGATAGGAACCACTTAACCCTGGTCACACGTGCCTAAGGGCTTGCTTGCCGGGTTAACTTGAATTTAGAATTTAGTTACTAAACTCCGCGCCTGAATCCCGACGGGCTTTAAGGCCTCGTATACTTTAATTACTTTTACGGAATTTCAGATTTCTTTTTTCAATCTAATTTCGTAACAATTGGGAAAACTTGGACTAGACTAGGATTTGGACTAGAATTTGGAAGTCGTTTGACTTTAAGACCAATTATTCAATGCTCTACCTGATCCGAATACGATGTACATCAAATTGTATCATGCTCATATGAAGAACACCAGATTTTTTTATTTTTTTATTTCCGAGTAATTCCTTTAGAAATCTCCAGAAGTGTGTCAAAAAATCCCTGGAAATATGTTGAAAAATAACTTTCCCTAACATCCCCAGCTGGTTTTAAAGGTTTCTCATCTTGCATACTGCGCACCAAAATGTCAAAACAAGTCACGTCTAATAATCTCGTTTTCTCCAGATATTAGACGCTTTCGAAGTTCTCCTCGATGATTATTTTACACGATCTCTTGGTTACCCTTCGTTACCTCGCTTCACGCATCCACAGACTTCATGTGGCCACCGTGCTTGCAATACTTCCAGCCTCCGTTCGCGAATATCTTCGTCCGAATCAGCACGCAGAGTTTGACAGTATTTCCGGTAGTTTGCCTGTTATGATCCTGTATAGAAAAAGATGTCAAAACCATCGAGTAATCGTAAAAATCCACCTGCTTGGATCTGCTTGGTACACATGCTACGTCTTTTCACGCTGGATTGCCTACGTACGATTTATGTGATAACCGAACCCGCAAGTTAACCGGCATGGAAATACGCACCATGCGTAGTGAAAGCTGAGAGCACCTCCTCGGTTTACCCTCGGTAATAGGGAATAACTCGAGTTACCCATGTACAGCGGTGTCGAGACTCTCAAAATGGAAAACTTTTGCCCATTTTATCGTGTAATAAGTCATGACGAACATGAATTGGGTTGTTCATAGCTTAAAAAATTATTAAACCGCTGGTGTTACGTCAAAAAGCATTTGGTACACGACATGACTTGCAACGGTTTCAATTGATAACCGCGGTTGTATCTCGAAAATTGACGAAGTTAGCGATTGCCGTTTCTAAACCGGAAGTGGGATCGGGTGCACAGTCACTTGCAAATCTTCGGGGTATAGACAGTATCCTGTGCGAATTTCATGAAAATTGATTGGTTCTGCGGTTCGACTGGAATTTCGGTTACCACAAATATGTGGGGGTCACATACATATTTCTCAGGTGCCAATGACCCGCTCCCTGTATGGTTCGAGAATTTATTTACTCTATCTGACTTTTTTGGCGATGGCGAATGTATGAGGCACTCAGATTTCGACAATTGGGCCTTAAAAGTACGTCAGCTAGAAAATAGCATCATCCAATTATTGTGCGATGTGATACGTATCCCTGACAGAAAATGGAAACACTCGACTCTGAAATGTTGACGGTGACTTTTGGCTGCTACCACTAAATTTTTGGTGTGCTCTACCCAAGTTTGGAGTTCATTCGACAATATTAGGGGGGTTCGACCCTCAAACTCAGAGTTATAAAGCTTAAAACTGATGGAAACTAAGACGATTCAAGTGCCAAATCCGTGAGCGCTGAATTTCACAGATTGTTGGTACGATCTGAATCATCATGGATTCAGCCCTTCAATGATTCACGATTCAAGTGTGAAGGATACAGACTTAATTCCGCCCTTGGAATATTGATTCTCGGAGTAGAAAACTCTGTACACAAAAGGTGTATCACCTATCTGAATGAATTTGTTGCGATTCTGCGTTACTTCAAATTGCAGAATTCTATGATGGTTACTCGACTTTTACTACAGTCAATAATTGTAGGTCTTTTCTTGAAACTCTTCAAGGCTGATTTCACGATGATTGCCCTGCTGATAATGAACCTGCAAGTTATGGACAATGTAAGAGTTCAACATCATTCAGCACATTTATGAATTTGGAACGTGCGTAATGTGGTATTATGAGGTACGATTGGTAGTCAAAGACGACATTTCGAGTATCCCACTTTATCGTCAAGTATCACTCAAAAGTCCTTGAACCTCGACCAGGGGATCATATCGTTTCATTCGCATTTACGCAGTGTTGGAATTCAACTGAGTATACGATTTTTTCTGATGAGTCCTCGACTTACAACCTTCAAGTTACTCAAGTTTTTTGTCTCCTTTTAGGTTGTTTTGCAAATTTTTTTCAATATAGACAGCAAAGACGATAAAGTAGAAAATAGTACAAAAAATTGTTAATATGATTGTTTATTTGACAACTAAATATCTACACGTATTCATTCGTCAATCGCAAGATAAAAGGCGACCTAGCCTTCAGAGGATATCTCCATAACGTTCTCAAGAAGTTCGCTAATTAGGTAATTTCACCTTCAGGTTGAAGATGAAAAGTTTTGCAAAGATTTTCAGAAACGTTCGTCGAAGTACTTTGAATTTTACTAGAATATTAGTCGTATCTTAAGTAATTGAAAATGTATGATCCTGCAGGACGAAATAGAAGCAACGTGTTCAACACAGCATCAAGTGATATTCATTCAAGACTCTTGCCCATTTCCTTGACTTTTTCCCCGTTTTCTTTTTACATTGCGTTCTATTTTTAACAACCTAGTCGAGTATCTTACAAAATGCGACTAGGACGGAGAAAAGTTTCGAACAAAAGATTCATAGTTGCGAGAGAGAGAGCAAAGTTGTCATGATTTATTTTATCCCAGATAGCGTGAGTCTCTTACCCTTACTTTTACTTTCTTGGATTCAAAAAATGGAACACGCTCCGAACACGCTCAGCTCTGTATAAAAAAGTTCGGACTCTGAGTACCGAAACGAAGTAACTTTGGCAAAGTAAAATCGCGACAAATCGAATTTAACGAACAACAACTATGTACTCTCTAAGGACAATTGCTTTCGCGAAAGCATTGTCAAATATCAGCAGAAAGTGTGTGAACTCCAAAATCTGTGACTAAAAGAAGATCAATCACATGACTCATTCGGTATCAAGATCTTGTGTGTCTTGATCTAAAACAATAGATCAAAGCTGTTGGATTCGGTTCACATATGACAGCTCTCACTTTGACTCAAGAATGATAGATGAGGGCCACAAGCCTCCAGTTCCCGCTGATTACACTTCAAGAGACTACAGAGAACGTCTGTGATTAAACTCGACGGATGAAAATTCACTCCAGTTCACCGTCTCTTCAAACATACTCGTCCGAGTATATCCTCAGCGAGTATAATTTCTCCAGTTCTGGAATTGTCGAGAGTAAATATATAAAAAATGATTGTCGGTACGGATATCCTCGACAGCAAACCAGTGTATGACTTCCTTATGACTTTGTATCTTCACAACGGTTGTTCTGAAGATGTTATGTCTGGACGGTTTGATAAGGCATCGTTACTTTGTGACAAGCTGGAAAACGGGGTAGACGTAACAACCACATCAACTGTATATATGAGTCATACTGTATCTAGGATTGTCTTCTTAGTTGGGAGTCGTAATTAATGCGGGTCTTGCATTCAGCTCAGTACATTTGCCAATTTGAAAATTCTTGATTCTTCTCCTTTCAGAATGTCACGATAAAGACCTCGAAGAATGTAATATTGTGAGGAATTTTCGTACGTGAATTGTTCATAGTCAGATGTCTGGTATAGGTATAGGACTCGCGCCTATCTCAATGGCACAAATATTTGTCGAGTGTACGATAAACACCTGTGTACGAGGGATGCGTCCGTGTGAAGAGGACTAATTTCCCTACGTCGGTACCTGCACATATATGTAAATTTCCTCCTTCTCGAATAAATTTGAAATCTAAGGTGCGCGAGGGAAGGGACCCATGGCTGCGTCGTAGACCCTGTAGGCCATGAGGGCGACCATGAGGCGTCGAGTCGACGAGGCGTCAAGGACTCTGGAAGGGCGAGTGTGGGTGGAAGACAGAGATGAAAAAGGGACGACGAAGGACGAGCACAGGGATCGGAGTGTGGCCGAAGCTGTAGTCAGGGCACATACACCAGTGCAGCACTACGTCGAGAGACAGTAGTAGAGTCGAGGAATACGTTGGGTGGGGATATTGATCTTCTCGGGGAGTTGCCATGTGGCGAAATGCTGCAAGCACGGATTCTATTATTCTTTTCCTTGAGCCATATACTTTGTATCTTGCAATGTCTGACTTTGATATTTTTATCTACTCGCCATATCGTGTATCAATGGTTAGCTGGTTGCAATTTCCACCTGATTACCACTTTAATTTCATCAAACCCGCAGAGATTGCGATTAAACGTCGTTCACTGCAAATTTGTGTCATCAGGGCGACCGTGTGTCGATCGTAGCCGCTGTATCGAAATCGAAGTTCACGTCCTGACAGGTATTTGGATATTGAAATTACATATTCGACGGAGTAGTGCGCAGGAACGTTTAGTTACATCACCTCCGGTTCAGAGCCCAGAACACCCGATCGTAACCGAACCAAAACACCTATTTTCGGTAATCAGTAGCTCACACAGACCAACGAAGCCGAAAAATTCACACTTTTGTTGATTAAAATTGGAATATTGGATGGAAGTGACAAACTAGAAGCCGAATTACTGATATTATTACCGTCCCCGATGCGAAGTGAACCGAAAATTATCACACCTTAACATCGTCCAATCATTAAACTCACACTGGTACATACATAGTGTAGAGTTCGTGATATGGGAGTTTGAGGCATTTCAAAGAACGTATACGGTGTCATAGTTTGGATGATCCCCACAGAGACTCCTGAGCATATGCAAACGAGATCGCGTTGTTTGTTGCTAAGCTAATCACGTTCTGTTTCCATTGTCATGTGTCTCATTATCCACAAAATAACCCGGTAGAGAGGAAATGAAAATCGACCAGTGGAAGAGCTGTGCATACGATATTCACTGCTATTTTCGTTGTCACAACGACGGCCGCTATTAATATTGTCTTATATTTTCGTTTCCATTTGGAAAAGACCTATCTGAAAATGGCTCGGGGTAAAAGACTCAAGTCCTGTGTATAAGCATAGGAGATAAGTCTTTTACCCCGAGCCATTTTCAGATAGGTCTTTTCCAAATGGAAACAAAAACATAAGACAATATTGATAGCGGGCCTGATAATGAACAGTTTGTAAACCGCTGAGTAACGAAAATGTCGAAGGAAATTGACCACATGACATGTTTCCCGGAAATCTTTGCTCAAGAAGAAAAGTGTGGGTGGAACATTTGTATCAGAGTTTAATGGCAATCGCAAGTACGCAATGTTATACTCAATTTTCCCATCTCATTGTCAGTGTGACCGTTTTATTCAACATGGTATGGTCCATAAAATAGATGCTCGAGGGAGCAGATACACGCTCCTTCAGGAATGAAACGCGACAGTGATACAGCAGGGTGCATTTTGGAAGTACGGTTCGGGACTTGAGGTAAATATTATCTGCGAATGAGATTTCAGCTTCACCGAATCTTTGGGAGACCGGAAAATCCTCATAAATTGCGGTGACGCGCGGTCTACCAACCAGCTGAAAATCGACCAGAAAGGACATTCTGTACCACGATTACGTCTTTCGACTTTAATCACAGCGAATCTTTTCGCTTTACCAGACCCACAGGTCTGCGCCGGCGCTATTCACGCACCAAGGGACGTAATGGCATTACGTATATAAAGATATTCAACGGCTCGCCTCGGTATTCGATTCACTAAACGAGACCAGTCTACCCAAGAATTCCATCCTGATGGATTACCCCGGCTATGAAGAATTGTTTCCACACGACGAACCGCACACACTTCATATTTACATCGCGCTATATCGTGGACGATAATTGAAGAATTTTAGAGGAGGTTCCACCAGCTAGGAGCAACGAAGAAGTTAACTCTCTAGTCAATGATGTTCCCACGTGTCCCCTACCTCTGTAGGTCATCACACTAAGAGTCGCGACTCGCTTTTGAGCCCTGTGCAAATAACTCTTCCGTATACTCTTGCGGTTACCGTTGATCGACAAAATTTGCCACGTTAGGGCTCTGTGCCCCACTCGAGACACTTTCACCTCCGAGTGAGCAGAGCACAAAGGGACAGCCCCGATGCCACTCGGATGGAGTGAAAAAATGATGGGTGCCTTGTTAAGCTTCTACAGTTGAAAAGGTCGAGTCTTAGTGCGGACTGCGGTTTAGACCCTTTATCCAAGATGGCGATACCTTCGTAACGGAAAATGATTCGTCAAAGTCATACCTTGAACTGCGGTAGGCCCGCTGCGGGGTCGGACGGAGTGCGGTGGCCCCCAGTCGCCTGACTGGTAGCACCGTAGCTCAGCTGGTGTTGATAGTTGGACAAAATTTTTTTGTGAGCACTGGCTTGGGCTCGATACGCGGATACCGACAGTTTCATGTCTCCTCGCGTCTTTGTATGATGGGCTGGTATTGCCCGTTGTGCGTTTTCCGTGACATATTCTCCGGGGGTTCCCAGCTCCTCGGCAATCTCGAGACGTCGGGAGAACCGGACGAAAGTAGTCTTTCAGTGATTTCCGTTCAGGAGGAAGTATCTCACGAGCACTGAAGCCGTTTTTGGAAGGCCTCTGTCCCACGCAGGTTGACGGGGTGTACGACGAATTTTCACAGCAGGGAATCCCCCAAATGCGATGGCTCTTCGAAAAGCTTTTACGTTGGACAAGTGCCGGTGGAGATAACGCGAGGACGTTGTGATACAACAATTAAAATGTGAACAAAAGCGTCGTTGACCGTTTTCCTGGTATCTTATCGAGTCTTATTTTTTGGTGGCTGTGAATTGGCGATTATAAGTTGCAGGTTTAGTTTAGGAAATTATAAATCAGATCTTTTTACGCAATGAAGAACGAAAAATAACGGGGTAATTATCGTGGAATCAATCACATCGCACTAAAAATTTTCAATCTTCTCACCAATTTCAAACGACGTAGCGATGGTTTAATTGTGATATGAACAGTTTCTTTCTTGTCATGATGACTGTGAAAGAATCTAGGAACGGAACTTGGCCGAATGGTCAGTACACCGCTAAGCGGTCATATGGCATAAGTGGATTATGGCCTCCCACGGCATACTTTGGGTTCGAACATTCAGTAAGCCGTAGGTCTCTCGCCTAGTCTATACCTATAATGCTCTGTAATCGGCGTAACTGGATTAAATATTATCATAAATTTCATAAGAATCCAGCTATCTGCATTTCCTGGCCAATCGAATTACAGGACGATTCGTCCACTAGCTGCTCGGCTCTCTGCCTTTTGACGGTGGTTAAAAAGGCCTTGCAGCTCGCCAGTGAGTGGCAATTGCCACGAAGCTACATACGGCCTTAATTCTATTCAAACCACCACCTCCTGTGAATTCCAGCGAGGAAAGTGGACCACCGCTCGTTAGCGCACAAAACGATATTTTCCCGTTTTATTATAACGCTTGTTCGGTTAACGCCGGGGGTACACTCGTTCAGGTCATTAGTTCGTTGCAAATTGTATCGTAAAAGCCGATATATTGTCTCGTGTTTTATCTCAGCGATTCGAACCTCGGTAAGACTCCATTGCGGTATTATATTTCACTCACTCACAGAACCGTGACACAATAATCAATCAATTGTTGGACTGGAACCTCCTTAAATTCGTTCGAAGAAACACTTGAATTTAACACACCCTGACACCACCTCGGTTAAACTTTGTAACGTTTTTTGTGGCTCTTGTAGGTACTTGCGATTGCTAAAAAGGCGTGATTCGCACAATGTTTTCATTGGCTTTCGTCGTCGCAAAATGTACCAACGGTGAAACGGTAAGACATAAGACCGAGTGCGTTTGATGCGACGATAAGTGGGGCTCGATATTGTCGAGAATTTTGAAAATAACAATAATCACGTACACCGATGTGTAAAAATGAAGTGAAAATTTTCCGTACTGTAAGGGGTGCTCCCGCGCACGTGTTACAGTGGTACGAAAGTCACTGGCCCCTCACCGAGGGTTGGCGAGGTTCACGCCGCGTTTTTCTTACTCTGCCAGCGGGACCCCCACTACCACACCCTGCCTTAAAAACCGAAATGCTCTGATGGAAATGCGCAGGCTCCTTCCGTGGAGCCACTGGCGAAACCACCCCCGCCGATTCGACCTCTCCCATACACGCCGTGTTCCTAGTCGACCGTGCATATAGGGTAGCAAGAAAAGTTGAGCTCGTTTTAGAAAATGTACAAAACGCGCTGATATCGATCACCGCAAATTTTGTTTTGATGAAAACTAGAAGATATATACCCTATGATTTCAGCGTTTGAAACAAGAAAGTCAATATGGATGAATCACTGTCTTATTTTGGGTCTGTTCTTTACATTTCCAGGATTGTTTATTCACGAACGAGGAATAAGTGCGTCAGATGTCTAATCTCCTCTTCAAATAAACAAGACAAAGACAAATTCCTCATTCGACTCTTGTAGAGCCAAGGTTTAAGACCTTGATTCTCTGAAACTGATTGAGGTTCTCTGGAGCGTCCAAATGTAAAATGGAAAGCTCATTCTAATTTCTAGCCGAATGATTCTTCCAAAAATCGATATGAGCCGACAGAATGAGAACGGACCACCTATTTTGGGTTACCCTTCACATTCCATTTTACGTATCTGTGGTGTATGAATATGTATTCAATATTCATATGTATTATGTACGTGTACGAGAAATTTCCCTACGGAAAACTGGTATTCGCAACCATGATCACAAAATTTGACGTCCAGTTCGAAAGTTGGCTGGCTTCAATGCCCAGCAACACAGAAAGGATCGTTATTAAAAGTTATATGAAATAGTATAGATTGTGTAGCAAGTGACGGAAGTAGGGGTTATCCAATGAATGTCAATTCTGCCGCGCGAGCCGGAGGAGAGTTGCATTCACCGGAGTACGAGTATGGCTTATCCAAGAGCCGAAGGAAAGTGTTTTTATTACACTCGTGTAAACGCAGTGTAAACATAAACAACTCCTGTGTGGAAGTCGAATTTGGGCAGCGGACGAATAATATCTGACAGCTGAGAAAATGGCAGACTCATGAACTTGAAGTCGGGCGGGAACGTATAGCTTGATACATCAATCACGCCCGAGGACGCCACTGATAAGCGAGGATCTGATACGTCGCTCACGTCCGATGGCACCACTGAGCACCTGAGTTACTCACAAGTGCGCAGTCGCGAAATAAACCCTTAATAGCTCGATTATCGGCAAAAATCAGATATCGAATGGAATTATCGTGACGTAGTGACTGACGTAGTGAAACAAACCCTCTCCCTCCCACAGGCCACAGAGCACATTGCCAAAACAAGCTTTACATCCCATACATTCGACTATCTGGCTACTAGATGGACCATTGAACCTGGATTGGTAGCAGATTTGCTGAACATTCGAATGATCGAATAAAATTTCATGGACTTCCTTCGTGCAACGCCACGCTGTCTAGATTTTCTGTTGACAGAAATTCGTCAGAATTCGTCAAAACTGATCCGAGTCCAACATCCGTTTGAACAATATCGGAACAGGACGCTGATTAGAAGTGAAAACATCATTGGCCATGCCGAATAGACGTTGAATTGACGGTGAACACAGTCGAAGTGATCAGCTATAAATGCAGTAAAAGGATATTAAATTACTCCCAGTTGACAGAATTATAACATTTTCACGTCGTAGGCGTGGTAGCTGCATCTGTGCTCGCCTATAACAATCGCGTCGCGGATCATTGACTTTGCGTCGTCAAGCTTGACCCACTGACATCAATGGAACGTATTATGAGACCATAAATGTAAGAAATTCTCAAGCTTTATTGTAATCATGAAACCCTGCTTCGCTTGTGATGAATAGACATGTCTCTTACCTTCTTATACCAGCTACGGTCGAAAGAAACGGAAATCTAGATTTTTTTTCACTGTTAGCCCATGCATACCCTGCAAATACCATACTTGCCCATCGCACAACGATCACGTTTTACTTTGCTAAGAATTTGGCAAGCCATTCACGTCGAAACGTAAGCTGCCGCGATGATCCAATATATCGGTAATCCAAACCTCCCGATTTTCTTCCTTCAATAGCTGTGTGGCCTCTTGGCGTATAGGTGGTAGCATATTGACGTTTTGTATCCTTTTCTGAGATAGTTACCATCGTTTCTTTATCTTACTTGGATTTGTCTCGGTTGCCTTGCTCTTGTTGTTCTCTTTCCCCTCCTACGACATTTCCGAGCTGAATGAACTGGGCGATTACAAAAGGACCGCACAATCTTCTATTTGTTTTTTCGATTTTTCTCCGTGTAAGATTCGAACTTTCGCTTCATGTCCATACTCATAGTCACTACAATTCATTATACCGACGAAACTTTGGCGTGAAAGGCGTCGACAACACGAAATACGAAGATCACACTTTTTTCATTACTATAACTTTGTTCAAGTGTTGTGATGCGATGGTATGTACAATGGTATGACTTCTCCCAATGTAAGGAAACCGCCGATTATGAGATGATACAGGAAGTCTGTAGTATTAACAATAACGCCCTCAAAGCGTGTGGCACGTTGCTTTTATTAACTCGGGCACCGTGCACACTTTTTCCTGGGTAGTGAATGAGGCTGAGCCGTCACGCTCGGCTATGTAACGCTGATTCGGGTGAACTCGGCTCTAGTCGGCCTCAGTCAAGCGGGAGACGAGAGAGATATAGTCATTGCGTCGCTGGTCAACTGCTCATTCTACTTCAAAGGACTATAGTAGCTCTACCTGATATAAAATTGGCGGACCCAGGATCAGTGTTCTCGTTTCAACGTCCATATCTTTGGCAGCATTACATGAAACGTATACATGGATACCTCCTCGGCAAGTCGTAGCGATCAGCTGGCCAAATTCTATCTTACGCTCTGCAGCTCGCAAATCGATTTCTTGCAGGGCTTCTTGAAACGTATCTGTATCAGACGACGAGTTGGCCATATCTCCTCTTAGATAAATACGGGAAGTTTCGCCTCACCCACAGACGTAGACCGCCTATGGAAAGGATCAGCCACAATACCGAACATAAAGGACGAAGCAATTATTCTCCTCCTATATTGTTCAGTAAGGTAGTGAGTGGAGCGTTCGAAGGATTAGCTAAAGAACCGAGGTGTTAAACTCCGCATATTATTGCCATTTTGGTGAATCTCTCTGTTTTCGAGGGTTCATCGACGATACCACACCACACCTTGGAGCGGGTAGGAATTGAAGGCTTCTTCTGCCTGATTTTCATCAGATTTTTTTTAAACACATTTAACATACTTCCGGAACTATACGACCACTTCTCTCTCTGTCGTTCTCTCTCTGGGCTCGTAGTTGCCTCGCCGGACTGATTTTATGTATAGGAGATGAGGTACTTGATACTGAAGTGGGTTATATACGGGGTATTTCATGGCAAATCGAACTGATGCCGACCACCGCTGTTTTCAATTTTATTTTCTCCTATCGCCATGCCGTAAACGAAATTCATGAAGATTCATGAACCTCTTTTAAATCAGAGCTGACGATATAGAGAGTTAAAAGTTTACATGTGAGAGTGAAAAAAAGGTCGGTTGTCATCAAGCAACGAAGTGAGTTCTTTGTTACGAAAAAAAGCCTATACAGTCAACATTCAATACAAGTTCTTGGTATTTGGGGCATTTAGAGCTTATGTTTCAAACGTTTGAGCCGATCATTTTATAGGATTGGCCCGGTAAATGTGATTTGAAGAGAGGTAATTTTCACGCCACATGCTGCATGCAGACTTTTATGTCAATATGTATATAGCTGATATGTCCATGTTTTGTAACCTGTGTAATCTGATACATATGTGGAACCCAAAGTTTAACAATCCACTTATTGTTGGAGAAATTAGGAAATACTGATCAATACGAGAAAGGCGGGAAACTTTGAATTACTCAACTTAATGAAAACAATATTCGCTCTCTTAGACCCCTATGCAAAATCTACGGAGGAAATATAAAACCTATAAGCTGGAAGAATGGCAGGGAGAAATGTAGTTTTATGAGCCAAGGCATCGGTTCAAAAGTTAATTCTCTGATCGTAGCTACTAATTAACGAGTCGGCGTTGGTAGCTGGATAACGATATTTAGTTTATAATTGATAACAGATTTGTGTCACTACTGCACTACGAATATTACAAAATACCAAGTTTGTATTTTAGAAATGAAATTCAGTTCACGTCAATAGCTATCGACTTCAGAGTTTTACTAATCCAAATTTAGAGACTACAGGGTACAGGGTAATTTAAGTGAAAGTAACTGATAAGTTGTTTTCCAAAATCTATATATGGTTACTTGCAAAAGTTTTTACGGGTGACAAAACGTGCGTCCTGGGTGGTTTTTGACAGACTGTTTTCTTTATTCAACGTTTTTTGCGCTGGAAAACGTGTGAGGCAATCCATTTACGAACGGTCGTGCCTGGAAAACATTATGAACAGGGGCATGTCTGAACGCAGACGATCCAACTATGGCTGTGGGGGAGCTTTCCTTCCCTCAAAGTGTACTAGGTGTGAAATTTCATACCCCATAATTATTCATTTACTCACTTACACCAGACTTTCATTTACATTTGACATCTTACACTTTGCATAGGCGAAGTTACCGAGGCAGTTGATACTTTCGACGCACCAAAAGTAAGCCTTCTTGAAAATAAAAATTATTGCTCTCAAAGTTAGCCCCTGTAATTGATAAATAGTTCATTTTAGTCGTTATATCGATTAAAAAATAATAGCACCTACTCCCTCATTCAACGACAATGCGGAGAACTGAATTTAGGGTTGAACTCGAGCTTCAGCGTAATATGATAATCGCCTGGATTCGCACGGTTGAGAAAACAAGATGAACTTGCCCTCCACACCTGCAAATCCACATCTCAGAAAACTTTACTTCACCAGCACTGAAGCTTGTAGAAAGCTGGGTTTTGGTTCACGGTAAGAGGGCATAACTCAGGGTATAACACAGGGTATAAAAACTCTACTTTGAGAGTAGTAAATCCTCGGGTTATGCTCTTCGTCGTACACGATTTTTCATTTTTGTTGCATGCATAAGTCTAAAGGATATATGGATTTTTCCATACTATAATATCCTGAATAAGATTTTCTTCTACTCTCATAAGCCACATTTTATACTTACAAATGCTCCCACTCGATGTATGACAAACTGATCAAACTGTGCATAGTTCTTTTTTACCCTCTGATCAATAGACATGAAACTAGTTTAATATTTATTTATGATTTTTTTTAGATTTTTATGTCAGATGGACAGTTTATTTGGCTATTCATCTATGTGATGAAATATGAGAAGATCTATTTATTATTCTCAAGACAAATGTTGAGTTGGAACCTGTATTCGAAAAATAAAGATCAAATAATAAGGAGTTATTCATAAAAGGCGAAACCAGCCCCTCAAATGCCTACCCATACTTCACCACACTGACTCATTAATCTAAAAAAAATCATAATTTACTATTCATGCCTTATACCATAATTCTGAAACTTGTTTTTTCAGCGACATCGTAAACCAATGTGGCGGCTCTAAGTAGGCTCTCAGCTCAGCCACGCCTCTAGTTTCGATCTCAATTGTGCATGGTCGTTACTTTACAGTGCTTTAGATAAAGTGGAGGCAAGTATGCTCGTGCGAGCCAAAAACAAGTAGTACAAGCACACGAGGCGAAAAAACCATCGCCTCCAGGCTGCACACGACACTTTATACTACAAGAGTAGGTTTGGAATTTTTTCAATTCAAGTGAGGGTTGTAGCATCAAATAATCTGCGCTTGCCACCCATTGTGCATGCGCGGAGTACGAATAAGGTGACTTTTAATATCTAGGACTTAAAAGTAACGTGAGTGAACAGCCCCTCGGTATTCTGCTATGTTATTATCAAGTCGCCTCCTTCTTCACACATTATTATCATTTCGATAATTATTTTGCATCAGGGTTTTGTTGTCCGTGAACAATTTCGTTTTGGGATCATAAAAAACTATTCACTTCCGGGAGAGCTCGAAAAAAGAACTCGTAAAATGATATGCCGCGTGTTTCTCCGCACGCGGGCAGGTCCGTGCACCTGATCGCAGGCAACCGCACCTACACCTCATGTCCAAGACATAGGGTGTAAGTAATGTACCCTATGTCTTGGACATGAGGTGTAGGTACGGTTGCCTGCGATCAGGTGCACGGACCTGCCCGCACGAGGAGAAACACACGGTATATACCTCCTTCCATTCTTTCGCAATTCACTCGTGCTGCACAGTACTAACTGTGTAAAAGTGTTTCCACCCCTATAAATTTACCTTCTTGATAGTAAATCCTATCCACAGCAAAGCTATGAAGCAGAAGTAGAGGTTGTCGGATTTATACTTTTCTCCCAAACCAGTATCGGTGTTCCAGAGGCGGGATATACATATACTCACTGCTCGATCGTCATATTTTCAATACAGTGGGTTCTCGTTGTAAGAGATATCTCCTTCGTTACGTTTTTATAGCTTCCTCCACTCTACCTGCGTACGTACTGTATCTCAACTTTGGCTCGGACTCCTCGTCATAAGCTACCATGTGACCCGTGCTCTCAAGGCAGGTGGTGGGGGTTTCTTGGAATCCTATTCCCCTAACCGCCCGATCAGACTCTTATAACGAGAGTCGGTGAAATGAAAGTCAAGTGACCTCGATATGATTTACACTTGGAATTTTCAAACATTATTTTCTCAGCCAAAACACAATCGATTGGTGTGAAATTGATATCAGTGACGTAGAAAAACTGAATGAAGGGCCTAAGAGTCTTGGATTTGCGAAAATCGAAAGACACAATCAGAATTTTGTGTAACAATATTGTTCCGTAACCCAAGGAGGTGCTGCCCCTCGTGGAGAGAGGTTATTACTGGAAAACTGTTATTACGTCTCGATTTTCGAAAATCCACGATTGGCAGGCCCTTCATTCAGTTTTTCTACGTCACTGATATCAATTTCACATCAATCGAATGTGTTTTGGCTGAGAAAATAGCGTTTGAAAATTCCAAGTGTAAATCATATCGAGGTCACGTGACTTTATGATATTGCAGGTTTCGCCTTTACCAATTGAAAACAATCTCATGAACCCGAATTCAGGGATGGTAGCGATGAAGCTATGTGTCGATATTGGTGAATGCTTTCTTTCCATGATACGGTAAGTGTGACACCTAGCGGTATCGAGTGTAAGTAACAAAATTAAGAACGCAAATAAATAGAAGGGAAGATAGCAGCGGCGGAAGTGGAGGCCGTCCGATGATGCCTCCTCGAGTAAAAGTAGAGGTTATCACGCGAGTCCCCTCACAGTGATTGATCTCGGTAAACAGGTGCATTTCGATTGAACGTTGATTAGTCGGCATTATTAGTAAGTCACGCGAGTCGAATGCGAATAAGGCAGCTGCGGTACGAGGATGAGTGCTTCGACGAGTAGATAGTGACGAGTGTGAGACTCGATCGGTGATAAATAACGCTGATATAATAATAAATAAATAAAAGAAGAAGAAAAAAACAATAATGAGTGTTTACAACAACGCGGAGGGTGCGGACGACTGGGCTGAATTTTGTGACAGGCACGCCCGAGCGGCAGCGTCCGATTTTGCGAAGGCATTTTGCACGTACGTTAATTTAAATTTACCAGAAAGCGCCAGAGCGACGCTTTCGCATCGTGACTTTTTGCGAAAATTCGTCGATACGTTCTGCGAGCATTTTGAGTCGGAATTCATACGACGTAGTGCGAGGTCGCCCTCATTCTACGACACGCGACAGCCGCCTGTCGCCGCAAACGACGGGGACTCAAACGTCGCCTCCAATAATGAAAATAACAGACCGCCGGTCAGGGCCTCGTCGAACGAGGAATTTAGCGACTATTCCGAACAGGACGGAGAGGCGGTGTCGCCGAAGCCCGTGCATAAACCCTTCTTCCGACGACTTTCATTCAAAGGCCTCAAAAAGGGGAAGGGGTTCTTCCACAGACAGCAAAGCGACGAGGTGGAATTATCCCACAGCGATCACCGACGGGACAAGCATTCCAAGGCAAAACTGTCAAAGATAGTCGTAGAGTGCAGGAAGGAGGGGATCGTCAACTGCCTAATGGGCGAGAACATCGACGGCACACAGAAGTGGGAAAAGTGTCGACTCGCCCTGGTCAAAGCCATCGGTGGTTACATGCTGGAGTTTTACTCCCCGCCGAAGGCGGTGAAGCCGAGGAGCGGAGTGTTCTGTTTCAGGATCACCGAGGCGAGGGAAACGACCGCGCTCGAGATGCCAGACCACGAGAACACCTTTGTTCTTAAGGCGGAGCAGAACTTGGAATTCGTCATCGAAGCTCACGACTCGAGCGACATGCGCTCGTGGCTAGCGACCATAAAGTATTGCATGCGATCTTTGCCCACGATATCCAGCGCCGCTGGGTCAGGGCCTGGCGACGCCGCCACAGATTCGCTTGCTTATGGTCTGAACAACGAAAATGAACGTGCTAGGGCCAATTCGGCTAGTAAAAATACTAGAATGTCTCAGGATCAGCATATTGCCGAGGAACCGGGAAACGCTCCGGAATTACCGCCCCGACTCAGACTCAGCAGCAACAGCAATCTGGACCTCTTCCCGTCGCAGCAAGAAATGGAAGAGCGTGAGTGGTCTTTGCGCTGCGCAAACTTGAACGGCCATTTTTCCTATTCATTAAATTTTCAGTGTCTGGAAATGACGGGGAGTTGGACCTGTCGAACAGCTTGAGAGAATTCCGCTGGTTCCACGGGACATTACCTAGGTCAGATGCGGCGCAACTTGTTCTACACAGTGCAGCCCACGGCCACGGTGTGTTTCTGGTTCGTCAAAGCGAGACGAGGAAAGGCGAGTTCGTTCTAACATTCAACTTTCAGGGAAGAGCAAAGGTGCGTTTTCTGAATTAATGTGCTCGTCAGAGGAATCGATGAACCACTGTAATGCGATGCTACTGATATTTTATTTGACACTCGCAACGATAGCATCTTCGAATGACGTTGAACGATCAGGGTCAATGTCGAGTGCAGCATCTGTGGTTCCCAGCGATCCACGATATGCTGGAACACTTCCGTCAAAATCCTATACCCCTGGAATCCGGTGGTACGGCGGATGTGACGTTGACGGAATATGTGGTCGCTAATCCTACCAGCCGACCCGCGCATCACGCGACTACAGGGGCTGGGAGTCAACAGTCTCACGAACGGAGGCCAGCAACAGCCCCAGAGCCTAGAGAAGTAAGACTCAGCAGCGGCAGTCTAACCCCTCTTGAGTGAGCGCGAGCGGCCGACTCCCACAGTCTGAAGTCTGAAACTACAGACAGTGAGTAAGATACACGATAAAAAGACGGTGGTGGCCCTATTTCAGATTTCAAATCCTGGGGGTAGGTCGATTCCAAACTCATACATGAATATCTGACGATTACATTGAACAGTCTTCCACAGCAATAGAGACGTTTTGGCGCCAATTTCCAGTTTGACATTGTTTTAGTATTGGCAGTAATGCCAGTTTTTAAAATGAATCAACTCAGAAATTGGCAAATAACGATAGGGTGCAGTACACCTCTGCCCTTGGATAAAATTCGGCCCAATAGCCTAAGGGTCACGTCATGAAGATGATCTGCACACATGCATCTTTGTATTCCACGTGATAAGCAAACGAATAGGTGAATAAGGGGTCTGGATCGCTGAATGTATGCAAAATCGGCTATCGTTACTAGAATTCAATATCGTGACGCTGTACACGGTAATTCGAGATATTCATGTAATTGACAATTCTATTCACATTCGACTGATACAGGATTCTCCAACGATCTTCAAATTCTGTAGCGTTTTTGCAAGTTTTTATGACTCTTTGAAGTGGAAAGAATGTGTCCTGGAATTTTTACTGTAGTGACATGACATTTCTCGAATGAAATTTCTTTTCCCGAATGGGGATGTAGATGGCAGCATCGCCATTAAGGGGAAATGAAAGTCACGTGACCTCGATATGATTTACACTTGGAATTTTCAAACGCTATTTTCTCAGCCAAAACACATTCGATTGATGTGAAATTGACATCAGTGATGGAGAAAAACTGAATGAAGGGCCTGCCAATCGTGGATTTTCGAAAATCGAGACGTAATAACAGTTTTTTAACAATATTGTTCTGTAATCCAAGGAAGTGTTGCCTCTCTCCGCGAGGGGCAGCACCTCCTTGGGTTACAGAACAATATTGTTACACAAAATTCTGATTATGTCTTTCGATTTTCGCAAATCCAAGACTCTTAGGCCCTTCATTCAGTTTTTCTACGTCACTGATGTCAATTTCACATCAATCGAATGTGTTTTGGCTGAGAAAATAGCGTTTGAAAATTCCAAGTGTAAATCATATCGAGGTCACGTGACTTTCATTTCCCCTTAAGGAAGAAGAAGAAGATGGCAGCATCATAGTTTGTGTCACTGCTGAGACCGATAAATACTTTTCTACAACACATGCATTAAAAAATCGCGTTCTTGATCGGCTGAAACGGGATAAGAGTCGCATTTTTTATAAACACCGTAAAGAACTCGCAGCAAGCAAAAAAAAAAAAAACCCGCAACAAGGAAATAAACCCAAACAGTGCTGCCCATGGGGGATGAATTTTGCATTAATCGTATTCTATCACATCAAAATCAAAATGCAACCATTAGTTTATTCTCGAGTAAACGGTAATGGACACCAAAATATCGATTGATGGAATGAAAAATTACTGGCCTAAAATTCGTGAGATTCGATCTTTCTATCAGACTTTTTTCCTACTAGGAAATTTTTTCATCAAGATTAAGCACGGTAATGAAGTTTTTCAAAGTTGCGGCACAGATTAGTTGCAAGAGGCGAGTCCTCTGATATTCTTGAGGATTATATTTTCACACTCTTTCATTTCAAATTTGAGTACGTTTTGAAAAATGTGTTGCATTACAACTCATTATATTGTATTGTGTAATGAAAATGATAATATGATACATAAGATTTCGAGTTCGAAACGTGGCAGTGATCATGATACTATATCTTCTCTAACAGGTATTCCTTAAGAGACTTCGCTCCGTTATTGCGAATGAAAATTGTAAGATTGTAAAACAAACTCCTGTAATAACCATGTAGATATATGATGGGTGATGTGTCGCGATTATTTTGCAGCTTATAAACCCCTTTTTCATTGTTCGTTGTAGGTGCAGACTCACGGCGGACCAATCAGAGCTCGTGCCGAGTCACTGGAACGTTTAGAACAGCAAAATATTGCTGAACAGCAACTGCAGGCAGCTGGTTCAGGATCATCGGGTAGCAGAGCGGTGCAAAATACCTATAGTTTCCTTTGACGATGGTTCCAGAGCAACATACTATCGGGATATCATCCGGTCAGCCTATCTGACTGAAAATATTCTATAATCTACCAATATTGTAAATAATCCCTCCCCCTCTAACAGCAGTTTATAAAATGTTGAATCAGATGTTTGTGATAAAATTCTTCGGCAATGAAACAGTGAATTTCGTCTTTTCTTCAAAACTCATTTCCTCCAATATCTTCTACGAGTTCGCGAACGGGGTAGGACGGGCTTCACAAGGAACACCGCATCGTAATTATATTACTAAGAGTATGAATCTATTTTCGTTATAATATGGACGGAATTTATTTTGTACATAATCGTATCCGATATACTTAGAATAACTTATTTATAGCTTAAAAACAGATCTTAGGATCCTTCAAAAAGTGGACGGAGTCAAATCGGTTTTAGTTAATTTCTATACATATACGTATGTATGCATCAACAATATAGGTATCGAAAAATAAAGGATCTAAAAGCACATATAACGCACTCTTCGAGTTTCAAATATTCACCTAAACTATGAAGAATTGGACAAGAAATCCATAAAAATGAGGTGAATGGGAAACATGGGATACAGAATTTTGATTGAATCACAAATTCAAATTCATGTAAAATTAAAAACATGTCTGAAAATGAAAAATAAATATGTCGAGTGAGATTTCATCCCACGATAAAATGTGTCGCAATTTTAAAAACAAATATAGTTGCCCAACAGATCTTGATCGAAATAAAATTAGATCTACGGTATTAATATTCAGCTGCATTATATCATAATACTCTTGCACTGTTTTTGTATGTTTTCTTCAACTCGAGATGAAGATATTCTTGTAAAGCCTAACGCGTGTATAAGACTAAGGCAAGTCTCTAATTATACACAACTAAATACGACATCACCGTCAATGCTAATACAGAAAAATGAATGTTGTTCTTCGTTGCATCGGACTGGAACAAAAAAAATGACATGGTCAAATCGATGCATCACGAATCGACGTGCTTTGCGGATGCAAAATTTAATTTCTATGCGGAATCCAACAGTTTCGATGTGCAAAAAAGTGCCTCTTCCACAACTTACGATGATATAGAAGTTACAGCGATCGCCTTGGCAACATTCGGAACATTTCCAGTCCTGGTACCATATGTGCGTGCAGTCTTTCATATTATTCCGTCTAATCCGTTCGCATTCTTTTTTCTGTGAACATCTTTTCGAGATGTAGTATTGCTTCTTGGCTCCTTGGGACCAATATGGGGTACCTTGAAAAGAGCATGTCACGCAATCGGTTACGCAAAAATAAACATTATCAGTGGATCAGAAGCGTGTTAATCGTAGTATGCTGATAGAGAGAATTAGTGAAGAACTGACCGATGTCGAGAGCTGAAACAAGAGGTAAACAAACGTGGAGTATAGAGACAGGGAGAAGATATATGACTTACTGCCCCATTTAATTTCGGAGTAACAAACGTCTTGGCCTTGTTCGCATGTTTTTATGGTATTTAGGCACTTTTCTATGTTTCCTTCCTGGTTGTCACAAACGTAGCATTCCAGGGCGTTGCCTGTTGGGAGAAGCAAGCTTTCATGAAGAGCAGTCGGTTGGAAAAATTTAGTAATGTTGCAAGCTGGGGTTGTGATTGATGCACTTACTTTGCGAGAAGACTAGAAAGAACAACAAAACACTGAACACGATACTTTCCATCTTTTATCGAGTAACAATATCACTTGGCGTTCCAGAATGACTCAAAGACTAACGACGTTGTTGTATGATACAATTACAGTAGAAGCGATTGGTCGGAACTCGGAATTCCGTGAGATCGACGCCCAAGCATGGCGTAGATCACCTCGGCCAATCATAGACTCGGAAAACTGCCACGTGATACATTCGACGCTTTTGAATTCAGACTGATTCACGCACATTTGAGATTCCTCAGTTCGGTATTCTCGACGCTAGGTGGGTCGGTGATATATCCCGAACCATGAAAGTCACGTGACCTCGATATGATTTACACTTGGAATTTTCGAACGCTATTTTCTCAGCCAAAACACATTCGATTGATGTGAAGTTGATATCAGTAACGTAGAAAAACTGAATGAAGGACCTACCGATCGTGGATTTTCGAAAATCGAGACGTAATAACAGTTTTTTAACAATATTGTTCCGCAATCCAAGGAAGTGCCGCCTCTCTCCACGAGGGGCAGCACCTCCTTGGGTTACGGAACAATATTGTTACACAAAATTCTGATTATGTCTTTCGATATTCGAAAATCCACGATTGGCAGGCCCTTCATTAGGTTTTTCCACGTCACTGATATCAATTTCACATCAATCGAATGTGTTTTCGCTGAGAAAATAGCGTTTGAAAATTCCAAGTGTAAATCATATCGAGGTCACGTGACTTTCATTTCACCTATCTCCCGATAAATCGATTACATCGGTTATTTTCTCCCGATTAATCGAGTATGATCGATTTTTGTTCCTCAATATAATCGATTGAACCGAAAATTACAATTTTCTTTTTAAATTGTTACCCAAATTCATCTAAAAATTATATCGAGCGCCTACTAAATTTTTCAATCCACCTCAAGTTTCCGATAATTTTTACATCACTTGATGAATAAAAGTATGAAAATAAAAACAAAAACGACGATATATAATCAGTTACGATCGATTATTCCTCCCTGGTCGATTGATCGATGTGTCGATTATTTTTGGTCAAGTTGAGACTCGATGCCGATATATCGATATTTCGTATCGATACAGATAAAATATTTGTATTGAAATATCGATATCACGAATATCGATACGAATAATAATAAAAAATTGTAAAAAAAACCCCAAAAACGCATTTATTTTCATTACAGGTAGTACAGGTCATATAGGTAGTGCAAAGTTTAACGATTGGGGTTTGCATCAATTCTTTCGTTTTTCCAAAGTTTCCAAAAATTGCGATACAGTTTCACACTTTCCACTTTTTGGCGGGGCCGCTGGATGGCGGTGGCAGCGCTTTTTCACAAAATATATCGATACCTGCAAATATCGGGTCATTGAAGATCGATACAAAATATCGATGTTCAGAATATCGATACTCTATCCGGCTTCACTCTACTTGATAAAACAGAAAAGTTTCTTCGATTCGCTTTGTATTCAAACAAATTGGCGCCATCAGCTGGACAAATGCCAGTGGCGTAAGTACTTGAGAGAGAACACGTGCGATGGCAATTCGGTCCGACCAGTTGCTACGCCACTTGGTTGAACCGCACAGTGACACAACAAACAAATCGGAGCACTGTACCACGTGCTCGAGTTTTCATTAACAAAAACAGTCGAAGCTGATGATAAAATTGTTTGAGAAATGTATAAACAAGGCGGCAAGTGGGACGGAAATAAAAGAAAGGCGAAAAGGAGTGACGATGCTGGTGCTGATGCCGCGGAAGGTGAGTATATTCGATGCTAGCTGTCGAAAAGAAAAACGTCAGAGGTCTGTGTGATCCATATACGCGATCAGAGTTCAACTTCTCATCGATAATGACGAGTATATTTGTTTAAGAATCTTTCATTCTCATATTGTTCGGTATTTCTTGTTCAATGAGATGTTGAACAATCGACAAAATTTAAATATTAGAGAGTCCGTCCCATTTCAGGTTCTCCAGGACCGAGTAAAAAGAGTTCGTCCGACGCTACGGACCCGAGTCAGACGGATGAAACCTCTTATCCAATGCAGACGGACTCTGCGTATTTTAACTGGCAGCATTACTTCTACGACGAAGGTAAATAGACCGAATTGATCTCTGGCGCGACAAAAAGCAAGACATCGTGTTTCAGACTACAAAAAAGGCTCCGCAACGGTGAAAAAAATTCGAGCGATGGAAGCCTACGTCGCTAGTAATCCAGCTCTGTTTCCTATTTCGAACTTGGAAAATAATACCTCCTACGATGTTGACGTCAAACTTCTCTATAAGGATGTTGCATTTATGAACGACTGGAACACTTTTAAGGATAACATAACAAATAATCCAAAACATACCCTTAATTGTCTGAGTCTGGCGATAGATCAGGTGATGCGAATGATCAGATTGTTTCTAGCTGTGATCGAATCCCAAATTCACGTTAATATTGTTCATCTGTAGGCGATGATGAACGCGATTAGCCTAACAGAAGAAACGAATAATCCAAAAATCCTAGGCACGTTCGCAAAAGCTGTAGCAAGGGTATCTAATTACGGGCCAGTGATGCCTTTGAGAGACCTCAAAGTCAATTCTTATGGTGAGCGTGCTATTTTCAATGCCTGGACAAAAAGAAGACAATAATAACGTTATTTCATATACATTCCAACGATACACGGGTAAAATTGTCCGTCAGAATTTCTCCTTGTTTGATGTCGTACAATATTTTTGTCCAGGTAAGCTTATATCTGTCAGAGGGTGTATCATGAGAGCTGGGATGATAAAAGAATTCCCGCAGTGGTTTGAATTCGCTTGCAAGTCTTGTAGGACTTCCACGCTTAAGAGACAGCTGGACGGGCTCTATACGTTACCAACCAAGTGTTCGGCCTGTAACAGTAAAAGATTTCGACCTATACTAGACTCGGTATACACAAAGACTGTAAACTTCCAAACAATAAGATTGCAGGAACATTTTGGCGATGAGCAGGTACACTTTTTTCAGTGTATCAATCATTCTGATATTAACAGCGTCTTGAGTACAACGTGTGACGTAGTTAGTTACACAGGTTTCATGATATTGTGTGTTTTTGTCCAGTCATATTACCATTATGAACTTGTAAACATCTTTGGCATTCGATAAATTAGTCGATACACGGTTCTTTCAGGATGACAAAGGCAGGAGACCACGTACTATCGATGTGGAACTGATGGAACATCTAATCGATTCGTGTATGCCAGGAGATGATGTTACTGTAACCGGAATTGTTAAAGTGAGTCCAAGTTTTACACGATTAGAGACCAATGAAATTACAACTTGACGCAATGTCTGATGAATTCCCGTGCCTATGAATCCACCTATCTAGCATTCAAACAGATTCCATTGAAACATGTTGGGTCTCTAAACTACTTGGTCATTTCGACCTAAGCGATCGACTCGTGTGATATTTCAGGTCAGGGGAAGTGAATCGAATACGTCAAAACAAAATAGCAACTCAAATCTCTTCTCCTTGTACATGGAAGCTGTTCATGTACTGAATAACAAGTATAAGTCTCAAAGTAAATATGCTGCCGGACTTGACTTGACGAGCATCGATCGCAATGCAATAACGGTAAATCATCTCTTGTGTTTTAATTAGGGTTGGCTTGCGCAATAGGGCCGCTCATAGGGCTACAGGGGAAGAGATTTATGTGCTTGATGTGCCGTTGCGCAAGCTATTTTCTTTTGTTTTCGCACTTTTGTTGACGGCCCTATTGCGCGAGTTGACTAACCGACTGTGTCAACCGACTGTGTAAGCTCTGGTTTTCTCCTCTAATACTAACATTTTAACATGTACCACAACTGACTGAGGCATCCTATGACTTAGTCCATGCACCAATTGCCCACGCTGTAACTTTACAGGAAATATGTCATGATCCGAATGTATTCAAATTACTTGTGCATTCACTCTGTCCAAATATCTATGGTCATGAATTGATAAAAGCTGGTCTTCTCTTGAGTCTGTTCGGTGGCTGTACAAAGACTCACAATGTTCGCGATGACATACACGTTTTAGTCTTCGGTGATCCAGGTCTTGGAAAATCGCAGATGATGCAAGCCTGCACGCGTGTTGCCTCCAAAGGTAATAAGAATTTATGCAATTTGCGGGTACACTACATCCAATCACTGACTATTATTATAACAGAAAGCTACGAAAGACGAAAAAGTCTACATCATCGTCTGTTTTCAATCTCTCAATCTCCCTCGTATCACGTTCCAAGTGTTGAGGCTCAAGTCAAAAGTTCTAGTACCACTCGAGCAAGCCGGTACTGGAGCATTCTCATTTCAATATTTGAATGCCGGCGACTCGATTCTGCATTGCAGGTGTTTATGTGTGCGGTAGTTCAAGCACATCGACTGGACTCACTGCAACTCTTGTCAAAGATAAAGGTTCAAAAGAGCTCGTTCTTGAACCCGGTGCTCTCGTTATGGCTGACAAAGGTTGTTGCTGTATCGATGAATTTGACAAAATGTCCACGCAACACCAGGTCAGTCTTAAATCATGTTCAACAACCATCGTGTGTTTAATTTCAATCTTCTGTGCTGAATAATTTCATAACGGAGCTCACGATAGTACTCATGAACGATGTATAGGCTTTACTTGAAACAATGGAACAACAAAGTGTGAGCTTAGCGAAATCTGGAATGGTGTGCTGCCTTCCAGCAAGAACATCGATTATAGCAGCGGCTAATCCAGCCGGTGGACGCTACATGAAATCTAAGACCATAATCGAAAACTTGAACATGAGTCCACCCCTCCTTTCACGTTTTGATTTGATATTCGTACTCTTGGATCAACCTAATGAAGTAAGTTTCAGGACTACAGGACCTCAGGACTAACTATCTATGCTGACCTGTTCATATGTATTAACTCTTTTATTTCATTTATTTCGAGTAGCATCTGGATAATTTACTCTCTGAGCACGTTATGGCACTACACGCAGGTGCAAGTACTCGATTTGGAGACTTGAGGTCTCGTAGAGCCAACGATCAATTACCCATAACAGGAAATACTTTGAGGTAGTGTATCGGTTGCGAGCATAGAGCTGGAGAGCATAAGTTTGGTCTACTGTAAAAAATCTATGATTATGATTCGATATTCTGACTTTTTTTGCAGGCAAAAATTGTGCTTACTTCCGACCGATAAAATGGACCCAATTCCGCATCGTATTCTCCGTGACTACATTTTTTACGCCAAACAAAAAGTGAAACCGACTTTAACACCCGCCGCGGTTGAGACCCTACAGAATTTTTATCTCAAATGTAGGGCGAAGAATGATAAAGAAAAAATAATGCCCATGACACCGAGACAATTAGGAGCTCTAATCAGGTTGACTGCGGTAAATTAATTCCTCCATGCATTTAAAACTAACATGTAATCTCTCGCCGAGTGCCGTGTGTCAGTCTCTTCTCCCAACTCTGACTCAACGCTCTTTTCACTCTTATTTCAGGCAAGGGCAAAGTTGGAGCTTAGAAAGCAAGCTACGGACAACGATGCCTTAGAAATTGTGGCCATCATAGAACACAGTATGGCAGATGTTACCGATAAACCGGAGACTCTGAATTCTTTGAAATTGCCCACATGTGGCAAATTAACAGCCAACAAAGTAAGCACAGATATTCATGCATGCTCCTATAATTTGTTCAGTTCAATCTGCCCTCCGAAAAGTCTTACTTGTGGCTATTTAAAATACGAAATTGGTCACATTGACATTGGAGAAAATTAGTTGTTGAACAAATCTCGATTCTGTAATATTATATCGCGTGTCTAATGACATAAGGTCGTAAGCGCCAATATACGGCTTAATTTGCTTTTGGTAACAGCAAAAGGTCGTATATATTTTTTAATCGTATTTAGACTAAGGACCCGAAGATTCGTTCATAAACGTTGAAATTTAATACAAGGCAATTAAAAGCAGAAGGTCGTATGTACTGGTAGATACGACCTTTCAGTCCTAACTTCGCAGAAAAAAAATGGTTTCCATTAATTGCATAAGGTCGTATCCGCCAAATAAACGAAAAAAAATGGCGGCTACGACCTTCTGCTTTTATCTGCGAATATTTTTTATCGATTTTTTCTAAACGGTCGTTTTTTCAATTGATCTTCACGTTTCAGGTGTTTTTACAATTTTACAGCTATTTGGAAAAATCATAAAAATTTAAAAAAAAAATGGCGGATACGACCTTCTGCTTTTAACAACGATTTTTTTTTGTCGAATTTCTCGAAACGTCGTCGATTTCGATTTTTCTTTGCGTTTCACGGGTTTTTACAGCTTTTTGGAAAAATCATGAAAAATTAAAAAAAAAATGGCGGATACGACCTTCTACTTTTACCATTTGTTTCTATTTTTCTCAAAAATTGTAATGAAAGAATGACGTATTCGCCCAGCATACGACCTTTTGCATTTACATTTTTCGATCTCGTAATTTCAATTGATCTAATACGTTTTGATCATTCTGAGAGCGAATGGTGAAAAAAAAAATTATACGACCTTTTGCCACCGAAGTCGTGTTTTTGGCGTTACGACCTTATGTCATTAGACACGCGATATGATGAAGACTTCCATGCTTTGATTCCCACAAAAACCTTCACCAATTTTTGATGGAATCATAGTATATATCGTAGAATAACTTTAGCTTATTTTATTATTTGAGGTCATTATTTACGTACGAAATTTTATCTTTTTGCAGGTGAAAATGTTCATAAGCATATTGAGCGACGAAGTAACGACAAAAGGAAACAACGCTTTTACTTTATCGGAATTGAAAGATATCGTAAAGAGAGAAAAATTCGTCATTGACGATTTTAATACTATGATCACAAAATTAAATGAGAATGGCATCATACTGAAGAAAGGACATAACTTGTATTCATTTTCCAACAATGCTTGAAATCCGAGCCAATAATAAATAATTTACAAAATTCACTAACGACTTATCTTCATGTAGAATTCGATGTACGTACTACAAGAAACGCTACGCATATCGGTAGTCATCTACCAAGTACAATACACGTCGGTTTCAACATCGAAATCAGAGATGAACAACTGCAGAACTTTCAGTTTGAAAAATGTTCTCAACAAAATAGGAAAAATTCTTTGTTCCGTTTCGTAAAATTAACTACACAATATATTGAATATTATGTACATTAATCTACCAGAATTATCAAAAGCAGGTGTTGTATTTCAACTGCCGTTTTAGTTTGTTCAAAAAAACGAGTTACGTGATCATACATGAAGTTGGCTGAAATCGGGAAACAAGCTTATACAGGGTGAATTCCTAATTACTCGTTGATCTGAAGTTGGCCAGAATCGAAAAATGAACATTTGGACACTTTAATTGGTCCAGACATGTCTGAAAGCTTGTTCCACGATTCTAGCCAACTTCAGATCAACGAGTCGTTAGGAGAGTTTTTAGTATAGAGATCAGTGGAGAGTTTGGACACGGTCGTATATGCAGGTCTTGCAACGAGGCCCGCATCGCTGTGATGCCAGGACACTGATCTCTATACTGCGTATGGTACGGAAGCCCGGTCCGGCCAACTCGTACAGACACACTCTGTCGCTAAAATCGGGATTTTACGGATAAATGAAAGTCACGTGACCTCGATATGATTTACACTTGGAATTTTCAAACGCTATTTTCTCGGCCAAAACACATTCGATTGGTGTGAAATTGATATCAGTGACGTAGAAAAACTGAATGAAGGGCCTGCCAATCGTGGATTTTCGAAAATCGAGACGTAATAACAGATTTTTAACAATATTGTTCCGTAATCCAAGGAAGTGCTGCCTCTCTCCACGAGGGGCAGCACCTCCTTGGGTTACGGAACAATATTGTTACACAAAATTCTAATTATGTCTTTCGATTTTCGCAAATCCAAGACTCTTAGGCCCTTTATTCAGTTTTTCTACGTCACTGATATCAATTTCACATCAATCGAATGTGTTTTGGCTGAGAAAATAGGTTTTGAAAATTCCAAGTGTAAATCAGCTCGCGTTTCACCTTTCGCTGTTTCATAGTCTATGCCGCGGTCTACGGATCAACGCGAAGGGAAGGTGGAAGGAGTAGGTGAAGGAGAACCGAGAATGGAAATGGCGGCATAGATCATAGTCCTCCGTGTGGTGCAGGGTGCCGCGTTGTTTTTGCCATAGCATTGACAAGTTCGGGTGTTCAGTTTGTGAATAATAACACAAAACAATGCGGAGCACTTACCCTTGACATGTATTAACGGACTTCGTTTTAAAGACACGAGTCTAATAATAATAACCATCGAATCGCTTCTATCACGTAAGAGTCTTACTGCAAGTACAAGCATACGTGTGTCGTGCTAAGCCGTGCGAAACTTACGATTATGTCTCATCACAACGAACACATTTCTCCCGACCGCAAACCTCTCCTCGGTCAATTCAATTCTCTCCTCGTTACGGATTCGGATACGCGACCTAAACTAACCTAACCTAACCTAAGCTAAACAGTTTTGTATCATTCCTCTCAATTCTCAACGAATTACCAGCAGTATCAGAATTTTGTTCATGTATAGATGGAAACAATGACGTTGAACATGTTTATTATTACACGATATTATTATTGCAGAGATTACCGAATTAATCTAAGACTGAGACTTGATCCGCTGAGCTTTTGCCTTTTACTCATCGAATGAACTGATTTTCTCACATTTTTTACGTAGAGCTTGTGTTCAAACCTCTTTATCTTCTTACCGACCGACTTTCAAGCCTTTCTCTACACTTTGGATAACATTCTATGACATTTTTCAACGCAAATTTAGTTTTGAAGACGGAGCAAGGTGACAAATGATATTTATTTACTCCATTGATGCCATTGAAAGACTATTTCAGTTCAAACATGAAGGTTTTTGATAAGAAACGCAGAACTTTAGGGGACTAGATGATAAAACAAGTCACTGTTGCGTATAGCTACAGGAAATCATTCTTCTTTCGTGTTAGGGGCTGTCGAAATTATATTTCACATGATGAGAGGTTTTTTTAGATCAATTAACGGCGGAAGTACAGTCCTGAGTTTTTTTTTGTGCAAAATTTCATGTTTCCCATATCACAAATTTGTTGTCCAGTCGATTTCTCGCCGATAACTCAGTGACTATCCTCTCATCGGTGAACTATGTCTTCGCACAGAGAAGCCTGAGTCATTTCTTCTTCTGTGAGAACTCGTTCGTTCCGTCTATTATCAGAAATCATCAATAAAGTCTATTTTCGATTTGTCTATGTTGCAGACGTATTGTATTTATGACTGATGTTCTGAAGTTGGAGAAAAATGAGCGCAGAATACAGCAGAAGCGTGCTGAGGGTGGTAGTGGCCCAAATTTGTCAGACTATAGGATGGCACTCGATAAACTCTACGCCGCTAGAGTTCATGGTAGATCTGATGCAGGAGTACCTCACGAGGACGGCAAAGCTCACGCATCAGTATGCAGAAGTCTGTGAGTCGAGTACCTCCGTCATTTGCCACAATTTAGTCTCCGACGTATTTTCAGGGTAGAGAATGAGGATATCGTAAATAATATTGATCCGCCGATATTTGACACCGCACCATGAATTTCTTATTCCAGTAGGAAAGACTGAGGCGAACCTTGACGATCTTGGGTTGGCTTTTCTGCATATGAACATAGACATTCAAGAATTGGCTGAATATGTTAAAAACGTTGACTCGGTACCGTGCGCCGTTGACGTACCAAAGTTTCCTGTACATCGCGAAAGTCACATGAACTTTTTGAAGCCTGGGAGTCGAGAGGTCGTCACTAGGCCCGTCCATGTTCACGAACACTTACCGGCCATGTATCCAGACACGGAAGGTCCGAAACTGAACGAAACTCACCTCAGTATTTTATTTGCCAAATGAAATACAGTTCTTACTATTCCACATATGCCTGCGAAACGAGACGCAAAATAATACCAGATAACGCTTATTCGAGTGCTTCCGTTTGTGTTAATCGCTCGTTCACATCAAAGGTTTACGTTCTCTCTGATGTAGATTTTCAGATAATAAAGATATGAATAGAAAACGTTATTCGGTCCAAACTATATTTTATTCCTTTGGTCGTAGCCTCTAGTCAATTGAATTATATGGGCAATATTTTATCTCGCAGAAGAGTATCCTCTGATGAAGCTGGAACCTGCGTCTAACGGAACTCCGGAGGTGTTATCGTTGACCGGCTCTCCTCCGGGTGGATCGACGAACGTATCGCCTCGCAGCGCGTCTCCGCAAGTGGTGTTCAAACGCCCCGGAGACCCGGTGTCCTCGGAGAGTCCAGTGACAAAGAGAGCGCGAGTGGTCGAAGAAGGTAGACCGCTGCGGGAAATCCACAGCGTGATGATGACGACTTCTGGGTTTTTGTCTCCAGCTAGAGAAGGGAAACTTCCGGAAGCTCGAACTCCGCAGCAAGCTCGGTCCGACTCTCCTCCTCCGAGTTCATATCCGATGGTCCCACCCGAATTGAAGTGCGAAAAGAAACCAAAGAAATTAGTCAGCAAAAAGGACGCCGAAGACAGAAAGCTAGACAAGGAGAACAAGAAGAAGGACAGAGCCAAGGAACTTTTTAAACCCGATAAAATCGACGACAGCAAAGTCAAGAAGTTGGCCGGCATGAAAGAACTCGCCAAATTGAAAGCTCTCAAGCCCGGAGGTGGGAAGGCTCAGGCGGGCCTCGCTGGCCCGTCGGCGAGGCCTTTGACGCCAAAACTTTCGCCTCCGAAGCCTGTGAACGGTCCAAAACCCCCGAAAGTTTCTCAGCCCAAGTCGAAGGTAGAAAAGCCGGAGCCGACTAACGCTGTCTCGGGGCTTGAGAAGAAAGAGGAAAACGTAGACAAGCTGCCGTCAGAGCCGGACAAACAGAAGCTCAATATATTCAAGAAAATATCAAAACCTCGGGACGACAAGGAGAAGGAGTTTAGCGAAAATAAGTACAAGAATCTCGATTCTCGGGAAAGTTCTCCGGGGTTGGTCATCGACGAGAACGCCGAAAAACTGAATCGACGTAACGAGACGGAGGTGAAATCTGAGGAGAAGAAAACGCCCCATACACCGGATGTTCATGTTCAACCGGATTCGGGCGATTTAACGGGACTGCAGAGCCCGTCCTCCGATGTTTACATGTTTGACGATATGTCGCCACCCGGGACCCCAAGCACTCCAAAAACTCCGGAACTCAACGTGCCGGTACTCAGCGACCAAAAGAAAAAACGGAAAGAAAAAGGAAAGAAGAAAGAAACCAAGTCGAAGAGTCCTAAGCAGTGCATCAGCCCGAAGAAGGTGACTATTCGCATTCCGTTCGATCCTTGCCTCGATATCAATGCCTTTTTTCATTACAGATCAAGGTGTCTAACGATCTGGTGGAACCCGATATTCCGGAGAGGCCGAAGACTCCGCAGGCGCCGGAACCCCAGCCTCGGGAATCAGGTCTTCCTCCCACGTTACCGTTTCCCTTTTTCCCCGCGTTCCCTCCGGCTCCGGGTCTCATTCCTCCTCCGATGGGTCACCCTCTGTTCCCGAGGTTCCCACTCTCGCTGGGCAGAGGAGCGCCGCACCCTGCGATGCCGAATTTGCCTCTGCCGCCAAGATTCGTTGGTCCGAATTCTAAAGCTGATGATTTTCCGGCGCCAAAGTCTAAGGCTTTTGAGAAGGAGAAGCCTGTACCTCCACAGACGATACGGAATCCCCCGCTGCCGCAGCAGAAGCCCGAAAAACCGGAAAAAGTGGAGAAAGAGAAACCTGAGAAGATAGGAAAAATGTCTAAGCACGACAGGGAACTGCTAGCTCAGAATTCCATAGCCCCTGCGCTGCCACCTGCGAATCTAATTTTACCAGCGATTAGTAATAATTCTACGAGTAATTCTTCTCTGCTGAGTCCGAAGAGCCCGAAGGTTGATAAAATAGACAAGGTAAGTTTTTTTTAATTCGTCGTATTTTTATCTCATTTCACGTATTTCTCATCGCCGATGATTCATGTTGAAGAAGTCTAAGGAGCATAAAAAAGAGAAGAAAGAGAAACTCAAGAAGAAGAAGGAGAAGAAGGAGAAACACAAAGAAAAGGGGGAAAAGAATAAAGAGAAAAAAGAAAAGGGTGAGAAGAAAGAGAAAGCTGAAAAGATCAAGGAAAAGAAAGAGAAGAAGGAGAAGCGCAAGGACAAAGATGTGAGCGATCGTTTTATAACTACCCATTCCAACTTGATGATTGATTTTCATAATTTAACATTCTCGGAATTTAGAAGGAGGAAAAGGCCGAAAGCGTTCCTAAAATCACCCTGAAGCTGGGTCCTGCCTCTCCCAGACCTCCGACACCGGACACGACGCCGTTAACTAAGATGTGAGTGATAAAACTCTGTTGTAAAAGCCGTTTCATCAACATATCGCTTTTCAGCTTGATCCACAAATTTTCCTAGACTTTATGAGATGTTGAATTGAAATTATTCTTCATCTCGAGTTCCCAGGTTCTATCAACTCGTAGATTTCTGCTGTTGAAGCGTATAATACCGAGGGGAAAATAACTAGTTGAATTGACGTGTTAATAGTCCATTTATTAATTTGCAATTCACCTGAATTAGTTGAAATCACCTGAATTGATAGAATTAAATTGAATTACCTAGCTTGAATCGAATTTGAATTGAAGTTGAATTGAAATTGAAGTTGAATCGAAATTGAATTTTACATTGAACTGAAGTTGAATCGAAATTGAATTGAAGTTGAATCGAAGATGAGTTGAATCGAAATTGAGTTGAATCGTAGTTGAGTTGAATCGAAGTTGAATTGAATTGAAGTTGAATCGAAGTTGAGTTGAATTGAAGTTGACTCGAAGTTGAGTTGAATTGAAATTGAATCGAAGTTGAGTTGAATCGAAATTGAAATTGAATTGAATCGAAATTGAGTTAAATCGAAGTTGAATCGAAATTGAAATTGAATTGAATCGAAATTGAGTTGAATTGAAGTTGAATCGAGTTGAAGTTGAATCGAAATTGAATTGAAGTTGAATCGAAGTTGAATTGAATCGAAATTGAATTGAAATTGAATTGAAGTTGAATCGAAATTGAGTTGAAGTTGAATCGAAGTTGAATGGAAATTAAATTGAAGTTGAATCGAAATTGAGTTGAATTGAAGTTGAATCGAAGTTGAGTTGAATTGAAGAAATTGAATCGAAGTTGAGTTGAATCGCAGTTGAGTTGAATCGAAGTTGAATCGAAATTGAATTGAATCGAAATTGTTAAATCGAAGTTGAAGTTGAATTTGAGTTCAATTTGAGTTGAATCGAACCGTTGAATCGAAAGTGAGAAATTGAATTGAAGTTGAATCGAGTTGAAGTTGAATCGAAATTGAAATTGAATTGAAGTTGAATCGAAGAGTTGAATGAAGTTGAATCGAAGTTGAGAAATTGAATTGAAGTTTGAAGTCGAGAGTTGAAGTTGAATTGAAGTTGAATCGAATTGATTGAATTGAAGAAATTGAGTCGAATTGAAGTTGAATCGAAGTTGAATTGAATCGCAGTTGAGTTGAATTCGAAGAATTGAATCGAAATTGAGTTGAATTGAAATTGAATTGAAATTGAGTTGAGTTGAAGTTGAACCGAGTTGAACCGAAAGTGAATTGAAATTGAGTTGAGTTGAAGTTGAATCAAATTGAGTTGACTTTGAGTTGAGTTGAAGTTGAATCGAAATGAGTTGAATCGAAATTGAGTTGACTTTGAGTTGAATTGAAGTTGAATCGAAGTTGAATTGAAGTTGAATTGAAATTGAAGTTGAATCGAAATTGAATTTTACATTGAACTGAAGTTGAATCGAAATTGAATTGAAGTTGAATCGAAGATGAGTTGAATCGAAATTGAGTTGAATCGTAGTTGAGTTGAATCGAAGTTGAATTGAATTGAAGTTGAATCGAAGTTGAGTTGAATTGAAGTTGACTCGAAGTTGAGTTGAATTGAAATTGAATCGAAGTTGAGTTGAATCGAAATTGAAATTGAATTGAATCGAAATTGAGTTAAATCGAAGTTGAATCGAAATTGAAATTGAATTGAATCGAAATTGAGTTGAATTGAAGTTGAATCGAGTTGAAGTTGAATCGAAATTGAATTGAAGTTGAATCGAAGTTGAATTGAATCGAAATTGAATTGAAATTGAATTGAAGTTGAATCGAAATTGAGTTGAAGTTGAATCGAAGTTGAATGGAAATTAAATTGAAGTTGAATCGAAATTGAGTTGAATTGAAGTTGAATCGAAGTTGAATTGAAATTGAATTGAATCGAAATTGAGTCGAATTGAAGTTGAATCGAAGTTGAGTTGAATTGAAGTTGAATCGCAGTTGAGTTGAATCGAAGTTGAATCGAAATTAAAATTGAATTGAATCGAAATTGAGTTGAATTGAAGTTGAATCGAAATTGAATTGAAATTGAGTTGAGTTGAAGTTGAACCGAGTTGAACCGAAAGTGAATTGAAATTGAGTTGAGTTGAAGTTGAATCGAAATTGAGTTGACTTTGAGTTGAGTTGAAGTTGAATCGAAATTGAGTTGAATCGAAATTGAGTTGACTTTGAGTTGAATTGAAGTTGAATCGAAATTGAGTTGAATTGAAGTTGAATCGAAGTTGAGTTGAATTGAAGTTGAATCGAGTTGAAGTTGAATCGAAATTGAATTGAAGTTGAATCGAAGTTGAATTGAAGTTGACTGAGGTTTAATTGCGTCGAATTAAATCCAATGAAATTGAAGTTGAATTGAGTTGAATTTAAGGCGAATTAAGAAGAATTCATCTGGACGAAAAGAATTAGGTTGAATTCAATGAATTATTCTGAATTATTTCAACCCTCAGAGTTGATGTGTCACTCAAATCTGAGTTATTCCCCCCTCGTATAATACGCACAATGAAATATGTTGAATTTTCTACAGAACAATAAAACCGCTGGTCAAGAAGCCGGACGACGAACTCAAGCGGGAGCCGAGTCCTGAATTGGCCAAGATATCCGCACTGATAACTCGACCACCAAAGCTGAAGTCAACAAGTAAGAGAATGGAGGACGGGCTTTTAGATGTCAGCCCTACCTTTCCGTCTGATAGCAATTTATCCTCCGCTACTACAGCATCCGCACCCCGGGCTAAGAAATCCCTTTTCAAAACTCTACCCTTGCGGGAAACTTCCGTACTATCTTATTACGAAATTCCTGATATTCCAAGTCCTCCGTTACCTCAACAGCAAGCAGCGTTTTATTACGTAAGTATGTTTGCTTATTATTTGAGTAGTGGCAAAAATTGTTTTGCCATTTTATCATGAAAATATTTTACTCAAATTTTTTCAAGACTAAATGACCAACGGTAGCTAATTTTTGCCACTGCTCCAGAAATTGCCAGATCATGATAGTTCCTCGACTCAGAGATGCGCTAGTTTGTAAATTTTGTTCAGAGTCCGCAGTCATCAGACTCGTAGAACCAGTAATTTAAAGAACATCAACCGTGCCTCTGGAGGTTCAAGAAATGATCTCGCAGTTTCTCAATCAACTTCTGTGACCTCATAGACCAAATCGCGGATGAAAGTTAAATGTTGTGATTTTCTCAGATAGTTGAAATGATTTCAAAATTTTAGAACTTCGAATTTAATTATAATTGAACCGTCAATGAAACACTTTTGCTTTTCGTTTGAGGTCATAGAGGTGTTATTATTTATGAGTAACGACCCAACCCATCCAGTACAACAGAATCGCAGGCTTAAGCCTCACTTGATTATTTCTCGTCCTCGTTTGCTCTACGTTTTATCTATGCATCTAGAACATGTGGTGGCGGTATATTTTCTAGTTTAGTCTGACGCTTTTTAATCATATCACTACAACTTTATGCTTAGATTTATTCAGTCGAATATTTTAGAGTTTGTTACGTAAAATTATTAAGGTATTTCAGTTATTTCACCTACTCTTTTGAACCACAGAAATTTTAGTTCAATATTAATATGCGCTACTTGCCATCGCAACATTTTTTCACTATTTTGAATTTTCTTTCTTTGGCTCCTTTACCCAAAGAAAGTCTCTGACAAAATATCATCTACTGCATCAACGAATGATACTATTACACGAACAACGACGGTACTTTCCATTCGCTTTTCAGTATTATTTTGCCATGTGTTACGTGTCGACAGCTATCCATGCATTGTCTCGTCGATCCATGAAACGTCAGCTCTACTTGTCTCTTCTTACTTTGAGCCCAAACTCACGTGGAACAGAACGTTTCAGGCGTCATTGTTTCGCCTGATAATTTATCCCAGTGTAATTACACGAAGAAGAAAAGGGGCTAATTTCGGCCCTCAATCTTACTTTCCATTATTTGGATTAATTTTGCTTCAGGCGCGATCTGGGCATCGCGCCTTCAATAAGAACCAGAATATGAGGATGTATACCTAGAACGACTATAGGGTGCAATCTGCAAGTGTGGATAACGCTAAATTGGATTGCATGTATTATTGATTCTCTATGTGCAAATACAAACTGCATACGCAAGAAAACATTACATTTTCGCAATATTTCATTGCAGATACTCGGCAACCTCGGTCGTTCTAGCGTTAAATAAACTTATGTATGGAAAGTTGGAATGGATTTTCGATCGTCAGTCTGTGTCAAATCTTTTCTTTGCTGCTTTTTAATTTACTCCTTTCCACCAACTCTTCCAAAGGAAATTTTCATTGACCGGATAGACTGTAAGGAATGACTTGTCGTTTCTAAGGTGTCGCCAGACGTACAATTCGTTTCTGGAATTTAATAATTTTTACAGTATTGACGCAATGTATACCAGCATGAATGTAGATATGAGCGTCTTGTCCTCAATCGTTACTATTTATTAGAAGTATCGGTAGCGGTAACTACGCAAGGAAAACTGCACGCTTCTATGGACATGTCAAACACTTTCTTCTATCTTCTGTAAAAATGATCTTACTCCGCTGATCTGTGTATAAAGAACCTCTAATGTTTTATGAATTTAAATGATAACGAAAATGAAGATCTTCAATCGAATCAAGCTCAGAGTTTCTACGTTAATGAAGCGTTGAATGAACTTGTAGTCAAGAATTTTGTAAATTATCAATTGAATCTTATCGCAACGAGTTGGAAGGCACTCAAAAATAGTGTCGTAGTTATATCTGAGCTGCATGCTGCTTGCGTAGCCGTAATCTCTTTGGCATGCTCTGAGAGTCAGCGATATAACTAAGGGTTTTGCCGGCACAGAGGTGAAAGCAGATGGGATTACAAAGAAGGACGACATCAAGGAAGATAACGAAAATGGAGGAAATACTGCGACGGCAACGCCTGCCACCACTGTGGTGAGTAAACGAGCAATTGAACATCCCTAGTTGAACAAGACACAGAGAAAGATAAAGAAAGTGACTACGCGATGATACATACTGCCGTACCATTAATGATGAACTTTGAGAATATACGTTGTGACGAGAGTATCACAGCCAGAAAAAGTATCTTAATTTCTGGCAAAATATTAATCCTTGTTGAAGAACTGGGATGATAATCCTCAGGAAGAACCGTGTCATCAATTCGGGACTGTGATTCACTGGTCAAAAAAGTGTTTTTCCAATTTCTTAAACCGTTTTACGCTCACGATTTGAGATGGTAGATCTATTTTATGGTCTCTATGTTGAAGCAAATCACCTGGTGCAGTGTTTTCAATGAGACCTGCAGCACCCTGAACTCCAACCATTTTCAGAAAAAATGTATTTTTTCGCGAAATAACAAGTCTTGTGGCAAAAAAAAAAAATGACTACAAAACTGATCTCTTGGTCAACTTGTGTGCAATGGATAGTTTTCGAGAGGGAGCAATTCGAAGCAGCAATTAAGTTCAACCCAAACTTGATGATACTAACACATCGAATTAGGACCTATTGGGGAATTTTCCTCCTAAGACTAGAAGGCGCTGGTTTTTACGATTCAATCTGATCCAGGAACCTTCGAATCTCACTTACTCTGAGTCAGCAAACTCGGATTTACCGTATTCCAACCAGTTCCATCAAGTCAGACGTATTCCGAAGCTGGTTTCAATGCACAGTGGGAGAATTGTGTGCTTCGGCTACATGTATACGTTGGTTTACGATTTATTTGCGATAGAACATTTCTTATCACTTTGGTCAAATCCAAATCTCGTGCGAATAAAATTAAACTATCTCAATCGCGTAATAGTTGGTTTTTTTCATCAATCGGTGTGAACAAGGCTTCAGAAAAACTCTGAAGAAATGTTAGCAGATTGTATTACCTTATGGACCTTGTTGGATATAGAATCAGCAGCTCTCATTCTATCAATAATCTATTCGAGATTGTTGCCTAATTAAGTAATTGGACAGCGTGATCGATCATCAAATTGAATCTCCTGTCTCAAAGGGGATTCCCTTGAATTGTAAAGAAGAGACAAGTATCGAGGTGCTTACATTCATCGCCATACCATTCAGTGCACTCATTTTTACGAACTACGTTGTATTGCGAACTATGGACGATATAGTCAGGCTTAATACGGAAACTAGTGACGAAATATTGTAGCAAAAGTTTTTCAAAAATTAATAGTATGGGTTGGGTAGTGCTCCGCTCATTCAGCATGTGTGGCTTTCATTACTTGACGAGTGTTACAGGATCAGGAGGGAAAGCAAGTGTGGATATGCCCTGCGTGTGGAAACCAAGACGACGGGACGCCTATGATTGGATGCGACGATTGCGACGCTTGGTATCATTGGTAAGACTTGGCACAACTATCTTAAAGAATGTATAACTTTAATTTTCAGTCACATAAGGAAACCGGAAAAGACTTGATGTAAACACGGAGACATGATCTACACATTTGTAAATATTGTCTCCCTTTTTGACCCTCAGGGTATGTGTCGGCATGCAAGTACCTCCGGCAAAGAACGAGGACTGGTATTGTCGCTTGTGCATAGCAAAGAAGCAGGAGCTTCACCATGACAAAAAGAAGAAGAAGCGTAAGAAAAAGGTGAAGGTGGCTGCCTAGTATAAGCTAACCGGGCCCGGTGCGAGGCCCGGTTTGTCTAGCCAATCTACAGCCAAGGTAAAGCTGAAAAGTGCTGCTAAATTGAGTATGAAGGGGAAGAAGGTATCCAAGAAGGAGATGAAGATTCAGATGAAGGGGTTTAAAACTAAAACTAACAAGACCAAAGCTAAGAGTAAAAAAGGGGTGCTAAAAATGCAGACAATCAAGAAGGGCAAAGGACTCAAAGAAATCGCGACGGTGTAGGGTCAAGGATAGCAGAGCTCACTCGAATCGCTATCGATAAGCAATTCGAAAGGTGAAAAAATGGAAAATCTGACTGTCTCGTTATCGAATAGGTACAGCGTTTGACGAAATCATTGTTGTTTGTAGTTGTATCGAATAATTCTTTGATTGTTGATTGCTATTGATGGTTTTAGTACCTTGTGTCAAGGTATTAGCGGCAGACCTTAATCAGCAGCGCCGCCGATGGCCATGCATTTAACTCTTTTTAAGAGTCAATGCTTGCGGAGTATTTATAGTTATAATCATTGGACGTTATTCTATCTAGTATCGAAATATTAGCAAATCATAAGCAATCTTGCACATAGAACTGTATATACAGGGCAGCCCGAAAGAAAAAAAAAAAAAAAAATTGACTCATTTTTAGAGTAATTGTATAAAAAACTCTGTCAACTGTACGAATGATTTTTAGACACAATTTACGGAATATTATAATTGAGATGATCGTGACAAGTTATCGATTCTGAAGTTGTGTCTTTCTGTCGTGCAGCCATGGTAGAATAACTCGAATATCAATTTTTGGAATATCTTCACTGCGTATCTCGATATAATGTCATTGATTCATATTTTCCAATTAATTTTGAGTTTTGAATTGAACCAAAAACAAATAACGTCATAAAATGAAAATCGATTTGAAGTTTTGATGATTATTCGTATAGCATACAAAGTACCATAATAATAATAATAATAATGATGAGAAAGCTGATATGGAATTATTATACATAGCAAACAAAAAAATTTATTCGTCAGAATATTACTGCTATTCAATATGTATATAATGATAATTAATGAGTGAATTGAAGTTTAGTTGATTTTTAATAATCTTACGATTGGTTGTAACGTTTATACGAATCATGTATCAAATTATACAAAATTACCTATACTATACGTCGGGGTATCTAATAAATTATCCTGATCTAAAATCAGTCAGCTTGACACTAAAGCTGTTGTAAATTTTGAATTTATATTTCGCATGCGCCTCACTCATTATGTAAATAAATATCAAGAAAAAAAGTAAAGAAAATTAAAAAATTTCAACAGTTACAACTATTTATTTATATTCTCTTCTGATATTAATCGGTCTTAGCGGTATACATACATGCTGTTTTACATGTACAAAACTGTTTCTTATTTAATACATTTTTCTAGTTGAGCAGGACGAATTTCCTCAAGTTTTCACTATTTTGGGCAAACGAGAATCAGTTGTAATTACTTATTCGTAAAATATATATACTTTATTCTTGTTCGCAGAAACAAAAATTGCCGCATTTAATTCTTAAGTCTCGTTCTATTTACATCAGTATCCGGAAATTCAGTCAGGAAACTGGACATTCTTCAATCCTAATTTGATTTGTAAAAGTTTAAGCATTAACAGAATTAGTTACCGAAAATAACTAGTTTGTTACTCAAATATCCAAATAGTGGAAATGATTTGTATATTACCTAAATTGAAGTAGGACTAAAATCGATTTTCTTTTTCTCACTACTACTGAGTGCAATTCATCCTACGTTTCATACTTCTCAACAGAGATAATATCTTATTGTAAAGTCAGACAAAAATGAAGTCTGCAATTTTCGTTCATTATTCTACATTGATTAATTTAATGTATAAAACTATTTTCAGCACGGTTCAATTTTGCTCTTAGTGGCCGGCGGAGCGTTAAGCCCGCCGATATCGCCGGACTCCAGCTGTTTCAGGAGCCTGAAAAGCGCGGCAGCCTCTCTAATCCTGCTGAACTCTATGCAGAAGGCTTGTACCTCGATAAAAAGTTCTTGAACATTTATTATTTTGTTCCTGATCAGAGACTGCAAAAATACGCAGACCAGTCGTACAAGTCGATTCTGCATGTACCGATCCTTGATCGTCTCACAAGTCGATATGCAATTGCTGATGTAAAGATGGACAAACTCCGTCGGTAGATCAACGGTGGTTGTCAATCTGTTGACAACTTCCATCGAATGCAGAGACATCTCCATGTTTACGAGTACGCTAAAGTACTCCGTTATCTGGCTCGACTGCATCAATTTAAGCAGAACCTCTATCGCTATCAGCGGATTGTTTTCTACAAGGTCCGGGAGCTTCACCGGCGTGAGACCTATGTGGTAGACGAGTTTGGGGTCCGCGTCCAGCTCGGTCAGCAAGTGTTGCTGTTGCTGCAGAGTCAGAGCGCTCTTGAACGCCCTGCCCATCAATCTGCGTGCCTCTGCACCCGCGCAGTTTGACACGCACATAGACGTGTCGTATTCAACGGCGAACTGACTCAACTCGTCTACGTTCATCCATGCTAGTTCGTCCGCAGAGTGATACAGAGGCGGAGCTAGTCTCAGATACTCAGGGCGGTAGCTCTGGCTGCATAGAGGAGGTTCGCCGATCACCAGGCTCTCGGTTACGGCTTTTCCTGCCTTTTTATCAAACTCTCCAGCCTTCGATCTGTCCCTGTCCGGCAGAATGACGGGATTCCCACACTTGCTGATGCTCGGTAGTTCGGAGAGTCTTTCGGCAAGCTGAAGCTGTAGACCGGTGAGATCTACGAGAGGCGTAGTTGAGTGAGACGGTTCGTCGATTACTTGTCTAGCCGTTTTTTTCATCGTCTCCTTGGCGTTGTAGCCCAGCAAGTGGCTGAGGAAGGTCTTTTCGCATCTTGAAAGAACCGGAATGTGACCGGAGAAATTCGGCCGTGGTAAACCGGGGGCAGTTTCGTCCGTCGGTTTCAGAACCTGGATGAAGACAGTGGCGAATGGTGTCGAGGCGAGGGGTTCCCCGCGGTACAGATCGTATAGCAGACCGACTGCCATTATTCTTTGAACATTGTTCGGCAGGAGATCTATGTGCTGTAAAAGCAGCAAGAGAGTCGTTCCCACCTTGAATAGGTCCTCCTTGGGGAAGGTCTGGTGCAGTTGATTGGAAAGTGACTCCAGACTCGTGTCCAGATTTTCTTCGTCAAGAATATCTAGCAGCGTCGTCAGTTCTTTCGGTGTCAAAGACATGGCGAAAAAAAGTGACGCAGATTCGAAACTGTCAATGGACTCTGTCTGAACACTTTGGCGGCGTTTTTTGGAGCGAAGAAATTATCGTAGAGATAAATGAATCAACCATAATAACCACACGACGAATATCGACGGGTTGATCGGAGTGAGATTGTATTTTGGTGAAATTATAGTCTTGAGTAGAGCTAACCTCGAATCGTAGATGATAGTTTGCGAAAATTGGTTCGGAGTAAAATACGACGTCGCAGTATTAGAAGAGTCGTTCTTTCTTCTATTCAAATATTCTTCGTGAACTCAGTTAATCGTTGAATAAACCGTTTCAATATTGTTTCCAACTTTATTTTATGATAGGATCGTCAACTGTCGTCAACATTGGACGCATCACGCAACGGCAACACATCAGGCTGCATTCACATGGGCCCGAATTCACCGGACCGGAACGGAATCGGAATCTAGGGAGTTTTCGAAGAGCCAATCAGAGACGTTCCGGTCATTCTTCGTTCCGATGAGAATATTATCCTACGTTCACATGGACCGAAATTTGCCGGAATTCAAGGGGATGGAACGCTCAGTGGCGAATAAGAGTGTTTCTTTCTACCGGGAATTTTAAAAACACTCATTCTGATTGGTTCCCGCTCGCAACCGTGCAGTTAAGGGGAAATGAAAGTCACGTGACCTCGATGTGATTTACAATTGGAATTTTCAAACGCTATTTTCTCAGCCAAAACACATTCGATTGATGTGAAATTGATATCAGTGACGTAGGAAAACTGAATGAAGGGCCTGCCAATCGTGGATTTTCGAAAATCGAGACGTAATAACAGTTTTTTTTAACAATATTGTTCCGTGATCCAAGGAAGTGCTGCCTCTCTCCACGAGGGGCAGCACCTCCTTGGGTTACGGAACAATATTGTTACACAAAATTCTGATTGTGTCTTTCGATTTTCGAAAATCCAAGACTCTTAGGCTCTTCATTCATTTTTTCTACGTCACTGATATCAATTTCACATCAATCGAATGTGTTTTGGCTGAGAAAATAGCGTTTGAAAATTCCAAGTGTAAATCATATCGAGGTCACGTGACTTTCAGACCGTGCATTATACCCAGCATTCCCTTTCCCTCAACTCCACGGTCGTCGTATACAACGACCGTGCTCGATTCCCATAATCCCATTCTCCTAAGGTATCACGGACTACGGAGTACGAAGAGTTCTGTGTTACCGACGCAAGGAGAAAGGCACAGAGGCGAAGCTCGTTTCGTACTTCGGGTTGTTCGCAGGGTTCTCAGCATCAAACCGAGACAATCGTCTTCCGTAGTTCCGTGATGCGTCATTGCGTCAACGAAACAAACAATAACCTCCATTGTTGAATGTATACGATATTCGATTACGATATCGAGAGCTGTCAGTATTAATAAAGACAATTCATCCCGCTCAATACCTTCGGCTTGTTTACGGCTATCGATACCGGTATTGTACGATACTTTCACTATGATAGACAGAAAACATTTCTCTTACACCTACTCCGAGATTACGTTCTAAACAGATCGGAACCCAATAATTTTCATTCAACTACCCACTCGATAAACAAAGACCCAGACTGTCTTCGATCAATCCTAACAATTGATCGACGAAGAAGCTACCGAAAATGGCAACGTCTAGCGTCGAAGACTTTTTATCCGGTCCTTTGGTCACTTGGGCAAGTATATACGCAGAATTTCTATTCAGAAAAAAAAAATCTACTTTTTTTTCCAAATTTTTATTTTATTTTCAAAATAACAAAACAGTTCACAAGCTGTCTGGAGGAGCAGGACGCCGTTGTCAGCTACGAAGATCTGGTAGACGGCGTCGCACTTCACGACGTCTTCTTACAGATGTGAGTATCCGACGTGTAACGAATGCCTGTGTCTCTTCATCCCTCCGAATCTTTGTTTCAATACAGAAATCCTGAACCCCTGCACGACGGGGTCGTACCAAGCGCGGGAAGCCCTGCTCTGAGAACAAAGAACTTGACCGTCGTTATGGGAAACATCAGACAATTTTACGAGGAGGAATTGGGTCAGGTCGTGCTTGTCTTACCTGACGTGATAAAACTCGGAAAAAACCCTGAAATTTCGGTCGGAGAAGTAAAATTACTGTTGCTGTTGCTCTTGGGATGCGCCGTTCAGTGTCCAAACAAGGAAAGATTCATCACTAAGATCAAGGACATGGCCGTGGACGTGCAATTGGCGATTGTAGACTGCATAAAACAGGTTGATGACACAGCATTAACATGGAGCGTTAAAAAGAATGCGAAATACATTCTATCGTTGATATTTTCCAGGTCACAGACGATCAGAGTATCGTGATAACCCAGGAATCGATCGAGAACGCGAATATGGGTGTTTTATTCAGTCAAATTAAGAGACTGGTCCACGAACGAGACTCGTTTTACGAGAAATGGAAAGGCTCGTCGAGTACGGAAAACCCGGATAACAACGAGTCCGCCATAAGCGGCGTTGAAATTGACGAGATAAACAAACTCAGCCAAGCAAACAGCGTCGTGAAATCGGACAGAGGGAACAATCACCATCACGCGGTTGAATTAGCCGATTGGAAATCTAAGGTCCGAAAACAGCGCCAGGAACTGGAGGAAAAAACCGAGGCCTTGCTAGAGTGCAAGGAAGAAATGGAGCACACCAAGGCCGCACTCGCCAAGCTCCGGCAAGAGAATCAAGAGCTCATGCACGAAGCACGCACGGCGAAATCTTACAGAGACGAGTTGGATGCGGTGATTGAACGAGCCGAGCGAGCGGACAGACTCGAAATCGAGGTGGCACGGTACAAGGAGAAGCTGGCAGACATTGAATTCTACAAAACACGTCTGGAGGAAATACGCGAAGATAATAGAGTGTTGATGGAGACTCGGGAAATGCTGGAGGAACAGTTGACGACGACGAGAAGGCGGTCTGACAAAGTGCCGGAACTTGAGTCGGAGATAATAAAGTATAAGCAGCTTCTGAACGACGCGACATTGGAAAGAGAAGCTGACAAAGAGAGGTATCAAGAGATATGCGAAGAGAACGCGCAGCTCAGGTGTATAAAGAAGGGGAATTTTAATGAAACCGCGATATCACCGTCTATGAGCGACTCTGAAGAGCCAGCCACGGCAGACAACAGCTTGTCCGAGCAGCTGACGAACAATGCGCAAACGAGAGCGCTGAAATTGGAGCTTGAAAATCGGCGTTTAGTTACGCTTATCGATTCCCTCCAGGAGAATTCGTTTCACGAAAGTTCAACGAGAGTTTTGGAGCTGGAAAAGGACAAAAAGAAGTTGTCGTTGAAGATCAGTTCGCTCAACGACAACTCGGAGAGATTGTCTCAGCAGAATTCGGATCTGGAAAGAATATGCAGAGACGCTCTTGAAGAGAATAAAAAACTTCAGGACTCGTTGAACAATAAACGAGCCGTTTTTGACAAACAGCAATTAGAGAATCAGTCGCAGTCGTCCAAGATCGCAGACTTGGAAAGGAGTCACGATTTGGCGATAAAAGAGAAGCAACGCGTTCAATCGCTCCAAGAAAGCGCGCAGCGGCGAGCCGATGATTTGGAAAGATCGCTCGACTTGGCTAACCAGAAATTAGAGGACATGAAAAATGTTGAAAGCAAGCTCTCCGAAACGATGCTCAAGTGCACCGAGCTGGAAACAAAACTCGCAAACTTGGAGAGGGAGAAGGAGAATGCGCAGCGCGATGTCAACAAATATCGACTGACCATCGAAGACAAAGACATCGCGTTGGACAAAGCGGCGAACGAGATAGAAATCGCTAATAATACGGTGCAACGACTCAGGCAGGAAGTTGCAGAGTATAATTCGCAAATTTCCAGACTGCGGGACATCGAGAGATCCAGCAAGGAGCTGGACTCGAGAGCTGCGATAGACAGAGAGACGCTAGAGGCTCTGCAGTCGGATCTAGTTGCAGAAAAATTAAACACACAGCATTTATCCACAGTATTAGAAAAGTTCGGAGTGAACATCAACATGCTGTTGTCATTGCCGACAGAAACTATAATAGAGACGTACGTTGAGCACATTAGCATGTACGAAACGGAAAATGTATCTAAACCGATTTCTAACTTTTCAGCATGGCCAAAGTTCCTGAAATTATTGACAACGTCAAAAAGTTCGTGTCGATTGAGTCCCTGCCTCTCGAGCAGACCTCAGAAGCCGGCGATTCTCCGGCTCCAACTAACATCAACACGATTACCGAACAAAATCGTTTGCAAGACATGGTCGAGGCGCTGGAGGTGAACATTCATCCGACAATTATTTAAGCTGTCAAAGAGAACGCGATCGCATAATTTTTTATGCTTTTAGCTCGAGACGAAGAAAGTCCGCGCCGAGTTAACAGCATCCCACGCTACCTCGGACAATCTTTTGGAGGAAAACGCTAAGCTCCAAGTGAACATAACGACCTTGCAGTCTCAGAACACGTCTCTCACGACTCAGCACACCGCGCTGCAATTGGCGAATTCGCAATTGGTGGCTGAAAAGGAAGAGGTATACAGTTTTCTTCGATTTCTATCTTGACTCGTTTAACAAAAATTGTGTTCTTTGATCCTAGCTGCTGAAGGAACGTGCCTCTCAGCAGAGCATACATGCTCAGTTGGTGAACGATCAAATAGCTCTTCAGATCCTCCACGAAGGTCTGAATAACGAGTACGAAAAGCTACTCGTGGAAAGAGAAGTGGTCAAGTCGGCTCTCAGAGATGTGAAAAATGACGCCAGGGCTTTGAGAGAGACTTGCCAGAGTCTGGAGGCCAAGACTAAGGCGCTGCAGGCTGAGAGGGAAACCCTCATCAACAATGCAAAGAGCTTGAACAACCTGCGAGGGGAACACTCCAAGCTGAAGGATGACTTCAGGAATCTTTTCACAGCGACGGAGAAGCTGAGATCGGAGTATAGAAATTTACAGGAGGATTACAAAAGCAATAAAATGGAAAGTAACCGACTTAGTCTCAAGCAAACGGAAACCAACGGAGAACTTGTTCTGAAAGATGAGAGATGTTCGTATCTAGAATTTGAAATGAGCAAGCTGAACCAGCGCTGCGAGATGCTGCTGCAGATGAACTCAGGCTTAGACAACGACAGACGATCGTTAATGGACCATGTGAGCCTGCTTCTGAGTCAGTATCACGAACTGTTGACTCATTCTTTGGACGACAAGGAGCACTATCACATGGAAGAGAAATTATTTACGTTAGTAACTCCATCAGCTTTGATCTGTTGACGTTTCGGTCGATTTATGAAAAATGGCTTGTTCTCTTACAGAGATAAGGTGAACAACCTCTGCAGACAGAAGGAGAAGCTCGAGGAGAAGATAATGGAACACTATCGCAAGCTGGAAAGTTGTTCCACCAAGAAGTGAGCATTGGCTGAAACGCAATGAAAAAGGGAAAATAATTTTCACCTCATTCTCTTCCAGGAAAGGGTTTGGCGCCAGTTTCGTGAGGCGAGTGAGAAAAGCCGGTTCCGAGCTCCTGAGCAAGGTGATAACATCACTTATAGTGATCAAATTGAATGTAAAAACTTTGAATTCTGTTACACAGAACCGGAGATCCTGGGCGGACGACACTAAACAGTTGGACGGAAAACCGTACGAGTCTGAATCCGGTGGCAACGATTCTGACGCTAGTAACGATGACATCGGACCGATAAAAGGTGAAGACGTTGACAAGTATCGTACAAAAATGGGTCAACGGCTGTGAAGTAGTCATTTCAACGGTCTGTTATTCTTTTAAATCTAGAACAGCAAGGTACCAACGAGCTAAGAAGTGATCCGCTCTCTTTGGGGTACCCTGGAACTCGGAGAACGGTTTACTACACCGATGAAATTCCCAGTAGTACAACGGCAATGGATGTGAGCTGTAACCGGTTTAGAAAATGACTGTACCTTCTAAACCAGCTATTTTAACATTCTATTCCGCAGGACCAGGGTATTCCCGCACCGGCACAGAAGCTGGAGGGTGGAGATGAGAGAAGCAGGAGTCAAATTGACTCTAATACGAACCCAGAAGCGGATGCACAAGGCGGCGTAAAACACCCGGTTTTAATATACAACAAAGTATCAGCGGTGATAAACGAATCGAGAAACATTTCTGCTGTGGAGAAAGAGGTTCTCACAGATAACAATGAGACCGTGGTAGAGAGGTCGTCGGAAAAGGACCCAAAAGCTGGTTCGGTTTGGTACGAGTACGGATGCGTTTAGTGTCATGAACCGAGACATCCTTAAACTAAGTTAGAATTACGTTAAGAGTACAAATTGTAAATATTAGCGCTTATCTAACGATTGCTTCCTAGCATATTCTAAATTAGGGTTTAGTCGCAGCACGGAATAGCCCGGTTTTGTTCAGGGAACACGTCCTAATTTTATCGTTTTTAATTGACGAAGGTAGATTTAAGAATGATAATGAGTTAGCAAGGGTGAACGCTTCCTGGCTTATAACGCAACAAGGTGTAGAAATACGTTATTTATTCAGAATCGCTGCTATTTTATGAATATTTTATACAGCTATTTATCTAGTAGTGTTTTTACAAGACTGGTTTTTTAACGATATTTTAATCAGATCGTTCAAACAGATTCAACGATGCGAAGCTTTACTATAATATAAATAAGCATATTTTTTATCTAATGAGTGTCAATTCTGGGAAAGATTTTAGTCGACTAGGTAGGCAACCAGCTAACGATATAGGATATAATTCCATCCCAATGTTTTTCCGTATTCTTGCAACATATTCGCTTGGCTTCGATGATGTATGCTCTTGCGCTTTAAGAGCATGCTACGGTCATTCTATACTCTTCTTTACCGACCGTACCCGGTTTTCACTTTTTTTCACTGATAGCAAACGATTAGACCCCGTTCGGACACATCTGGATCGGACAGAATCATTATCGGACACAAAATAATAAACCTGCATTATCGGACAGATTTTTTTTCGGACACTTTCAGATCGGACACATCGTAAATATTAATTTAATAAAAATCAAATTGGACACATCCGGATCGGACACGAGATAGATAGTGATTATGTATCGCGTGTCTAATGGCATAAGGACGTAAGCGCCAGTATACGACTTTTTGCTGTTCGTAACGGTAAACAAAGGGGGTTGAAATCCATCAAACTTGACTAAATTTGGGGGGCCTTATCGGTTTTCGGTTTTTCAAAACCCCCGGATAACAAAATGGCAGCCGTTTTGAACAAAAAACAATTTTTTCCTTTTCTATTTCCTTTGCTTCAACGGCCGGAAACCATATATTTAAATCAACTTAAGTACCTGTACCTGTACCTAGGTACTAAGAATTAAGTACCTTTTACAACACGCCAATTAGGCATCCATCTCCGAACAAAATAATATTTGAATTTAGGTATTCGTAGTTCACGATGCACAACTGTATCAATAAGGTACAGGCGATGATAAAACTTTATTGAATATTCAGAAGTGATGACGAATTAACGATTCAAGTACTTGCGTCGATACAATATGAATACAATATCAGACTCGACAATCGGGGTAAACGAATCCCGTCATTGAAATGTCCTCTATACCATATCTAGATACGAGATGACTGCGAAGATTATCGAAGGCCCGTTGATGCCGTAAGGTGACTTAATTTTGAGCGGAAAAATCATGTCACGTCTTTAACCATGGAAGGGGTGCACGGGGGATCGAGGCACCGACTCTTCTCGTTTGGATATCATTCTGAACGTCTTTCGGTTTTTGAATCACTATTTTCGGATAATCAGTGACTAATTCTGTATATCTGTATCGTAATATTCCTCAGGGGCATTTTGTATTCAAACATGGTTAGCGAGCGACGTTTGAAAACTTTATCGGCACAGCCTCGGAATAAGAACGGTATGCCTTGCAAATTTCATCCAAATCGGTTCAGCGGTCCGACCGGAATCAAACTTTTCATGCAGGTGTTGCAAATAAAAAAAGCTTTACACATGTCACGTGACTCGGAAGGAAGAAGTAATCGTTTTTATAAGGGCCTCCGAATGTCTTTATTCTTTTGTATTCGGAATCTGTGTTGGGAAATGGAAAATTTATACGATACAGCGAATGAATATTTTCGAAATTGATTTTTATTGCCCACAATCTTATGCAGCTTTACATTATTCTCACTGGTATATACATATTCAGTAATCAATTGGAAGACGTGCTGGAAGAAAGTGGTAGTCTCTCGTCCAGCAGATGATTCACGTTCTCCCACAAAAAGTTCTTCAGATTAGCACAAGCGGTTCCGAATATTCCGCTCCGCGATAGCTGCTAAGAAGTGGCCTGCGAATAGATTCACCAAAATTAGTGAATAAATATATTCAGCATCTTCGTATCAGGTGCAGATACCGTCGACGACACTCACCAATAGTCTCTCCCGCTGCTTCGGTTCAGCTGGACTGGCATGGGATTTATGATTACCCAGATCCAGATACAGGTCCACCTGAGAAAGTGAAATTACGATTCAATGGCAATTACCAGAGCATATTGAAAGTATAATTTAAGAAATCATATTTTAGTTGATGTTGGAAATAATATAAAAAGTAAAAATATTCAGGATCGTAGTTTAGCAGTACTAAACTGGTGCAGGTGGTACAATTGAAATCAGGGATCGAATGTTGAGTATCAAATACGTTCGCCTAACTGGAGGCTAAGGAAATAGATCAATTTATGAAAGCCTCATTGGAATTTGGTTTGTAGCAAACGATAGATCTCAGTATGACGATTATATTTCTAATGGTACGATTGTTTCCAACTTACTAGGGACAACCGCGAAAGCACGATCCAAAAACGCATCGACTTTTTGCCTGAGTAAGTTGAATGCTTCAATTGTTGTGGCCACACCAACGATGATATTAGTGGGGTTATCTGGAAATTAAAAGATACCTCAATAATTTAGACAATTTTCAAGTGCTAATTGAGGCGCGATATTCTAGATGGGCACAATCGTCTTCAACTCACGTCCAGCGCTGCTTCCAGCGCGTTGCGAATGGGTTACCATAGCGGTTTGTACTGGCCCGATAGACCCTGAAATTCGAATACAGAGGTTATGATCAAGTCGTCTTCGATTCTCACTCAGTTCCAACAACAGCTGGATGAAAATCAAGCTAGGCTTGGTGTATTTTTCGAATGAGTGTCACTTACTCCAGAATTTGCCAGAAACTTCATCTTTGGTTCCTGAAAATAAAATAGGCGTATCATGACAGAGTGGAAATTCACCAATTGACGCATGATATAATGGCAATAAGTGAAAAAAATAATGAAATATGAAGAATAAAAATAGAAAATCTCGGTCAATTGAAACAATTTCTCGACTTCACCCGGATATGTGAAGCGAACAGTAGATCACAAAAACATTTTTAAAGGGTAAAAGTCGTCTTCAACTAACCCCCATTGCCCCTTAGGTAATCCATTGCAGCGTTTTCGAGACGCTTTCCGGCACTCGTCAAAGTATCTGAAATGAATATCAAACGGAATGATTTTCCAGAATACGGAGACAAACATAATTCGAGCGTTTTGGTAGACGTACAAATTGGTCAAGTACGTGTAAGTGTACCACTTGTCACTTACCAATGGCTAAGGGGGTTACCACGAGATTGCTCTCTGAAAATAAAATAGGTACATCATGACACTATTGTACTTTGTCGATATTTGACGCATGTCTTAGTAGCTATGACTTGAATATCTTCATTGGGTGACATTGTTTTCAACTTACCGCGGGTCATCTGTTTAGCACGAACCACAACTTTTGCCAGTTGGTAGTATAAACCATTCAGGCGATCTGAAATTTAAGTAAAGAGGGCTGTGATTAAGTCGTCATTCCGCGGTGCTCGACTCGCTTGAGCTAAATTCGAACAACAAGTGAATATCTGTCATTATCAAAAATCTCTGTATCTTTAACTTACTGTAGACTTCTTGAGGGGCGGGTGGGCGGTTGGGGTCTTCTGAAACAAAAATCAGGATATCATGACAATACTTGACGAATCGAGTGGAACCCGACATGTTGAAAATGGTTTGAACATTCCGTGAAGCATAAAATGTAGAGAATAAAATGGTTCCAAACAAAGAGCATAACGTTCAAAAATAGATATTTATGTGGCATGCGCCGAAAGTGACTGTTTATTCGGCAAGGTTATGTTTTTCGTACGAGCCGTTGGTTTTACCTGGCGAGCCGAAGGCGAGCCTTGTAAAGCAACGGCGAGTACTAAAAACATAACCTTGCTGAACAGTTACTTTCTGCGCATGCCCCATACAATATTTTTTACGGAAAAGGCATTAATAGTCACTTTGACGCCAGTTGAGTTCCGCACGAACTGCGTATAGAGAGGGGGTAACCTGCGGTATAAAGACTTTATTCCGAAACTTTGACATGCGCACTTCGAACTGCGCATCAAAGTTGCGGAATAAAGACTTTATACCGCAACTTTGAACTTAGCGGTATAAAGTGCCATTTGCCGGAACGAAAACAGGCGTCAAAAAGTGACTTTTTAATGCCTGTGCCGTAAAAACACATTTTATCTATATCGTGATGACGTACGCATAGTTTTTATTTTTAACGATTCAATGAATCTTACCACCTGCAGAACATACGTGCTACAAAATGTTAAGTGTGCTGTTAAATATCGCGTGTCTAATGGCATGAGGTCGTAAGCGCCAAAAACGCGATTTTGGTGGCAAAAGGTCGTATAATTTTTGTTTCCCGCGATTCGCTCTGAAAACGGCCAAAACGTATAGATCAATTGAAATCACGAGATCGAACAATGTAAGTGCAAAAGGTCATAAGTTTGGCGGATACGTCGTTCTCTCAGTACAATTTTTAAGGAAAAATAAAAAACAACGTAAAGGCAAAACGTCGTAAGCGCCCTTTTCTCATGATTTCTAATGTTTTTTCCAAATAGCTGTAGAAAGTCGCAAAACGCAAAGATAAATCGGAAAAACGACCGTTTCGAAAATTTATTAAAAAAAAAATACTAATATAAAAGCAGAAGGTCGTAAGCGCACTTTTTATTTTTTTTCATTTTTCATGATTTTTTCAGATAGCTGTAAAAACTCGTAAAACGCAAAGATAAATTGAAAGAACGACTATTTAAAAAAAATCTATAAAAAATATTGAAAGTATAATTTAAGAAATCATCATATTTTAGTTGATGTTGGAAATAATATAAAAAGTCAAAATATTCAGGATCGTTGTTTAGCAGTACTAAACTGGTGCAGGTGGTACAATTGAAATCAGGGATCGAATGTTGAGTATCAAATACGTTTGCCTAACTGGAGGCTAAGGAAATAGATCAATTTATGAAAGCCTCATTGGAATTTGGTTTGTAGCAAACGATCATAGATCTCAGTATGACAATTATATTTCTAATGATACGAATTGTGTCCAACTTACTAGGGACAAAACTGAAAGCAGCCTCCAAAATCAGCTCGACGTCACTCCTGATTGAGTTGAATGCTTCATTTGTTCTGGCCACAGCAGCGTTGATATTAGTGCGGTTATCTGGAAATTAAAAGATACCTCAATAATTTAGACAATTTTCAAGTGCTAATTGAGGCGCGATATTCTAGATGGGCACAATCGTCTTCAACTCACCTGTGGCGCTGCTTCCAGCTCTTTGCAAATGGGTTATAATATTGGTTTCTACTTCGTTGACAAAATCTGAAATTCGAATACAGAGGTTATGATCAAGTCGTGTTCGACTCTCACTCAGTTCTAACAACAGCTGGATGAAAATCAAGCTAGGCTTGATGTATTTTTCGAATGAGTGTCACTTACTCAGGAATTCGCCAGCAATTTCTTCTTTGGTTCCTGAAAATAAAATAGGCGTATCATGACAGAGTGGAAATTCACCAATTGACGCATGATATAATGGCAATAAGTGAAAAAAATAATGAAATATGAAGAATCACAATAGAAAATCTCGGTCAATTGAAACAATTTCTCGACTCCACCCGGATATGTGAAGCGAACAGTAGATCACAAAAACATTTTTAAAGGGTAAAAGTCGTCTTCAACTCACTCCCGCTACGGCCCCGTAGGACAGCCATTACAGCGCTTTCGAGATGGAATCCGGCATTCTTCAAAGTAGCTGAAATGAATATCAAACGGAATGATTTTCCAGAATACGGAGACAAAGATAATTCGAGCGTTTTGGTAGACGTACAAATTGGTCAAGTACGTGTAAGTGTACCACTTATCACTTACCAGCGTCTGCGACGTTCAGCTGGGAACCGCTAACTGAAAATAAAATAGGTACATCATGACACTATTGTACTTTGTCGATATTTCACGCATCATGTCTTAGTAGCTATGACTTGAATATCTTCATTGGGTGACATTGTTTTCAACTTACGGCGGGACATCTCTGTAATCTTAACCGCCTGTTTTGTCAGTTGGCTGTTGATAACATTCAGGCGATCTGAAATTTAAGTAAAGAGGACTGTGATTAAGTCGTCATTCCGCGGTGCTCGACTCGCTTGAGCTAAATTCGAACACCAAGTGAATATCTGTCATTATCGAAAATCTCTGTATCTTGAACTTACCCACGAATGACCTAAAAATGCGTGGGGCGCGGCCTCCTGAAACAAAAATCAGGATATCATGACTATACTTGACGAATCGAGTGGAACCTGACATGTTGAAAATGGTTTGAACATTCCGTGTAGCATAAAATGTAGAGAATACAATGGTTCCAAACAAAGAGCATAACGTTATCAATTCGAACAACAAGTGAATATCTGCCATTATCGAAAATCTCTGTATCTTTAACTTACTGTTGTTTCCGGTATCCGCGGGTCGGTCGGCTCCTGAAACAAAAATCAGGATATCATGACAATACTTGCCGAATTATCGAGTGGAACCTGACATGTTGAAAATGGTTTGAACATTCCGTGTAGCATAGAACGTAGTGAATAAAATGGTTCCAAACAAAGAGCATAACGTTCAAAAAACACATTTTATCTATACCCACACAACACACGATATCCAGTGGATGATCCTATGTAGGTCCAACAAATATCCAGGATATATGGAATATCCCTGCGATGTTTGGAATATCCAAACTCCATCAAATATTGTGGGGACATCCATGAATCATCCAATTATCATGCATGTCTTGCGAGGATATACTGGGACCTAAAAACCTGATTCACACATATTTTTGTAAGTCCTCACGATAGCCTCTCAAAGTCCCCGAACGTATTTTGGAATGTCCCGAATGGTCCGAAAGATGTCTCAAAATGTCCTATGGATATCTAATCAAAACATCCTCAGGAAGGTCCAAGGGGCGGACATCTGGGGATCCATAGTATATCCAATGGCCATCCATAGGACTATTCTGGACATTCCATGGATATCCAGCATATCCCGAAAAAATGTCCAAAGGATATTATTGGTACGTCATTGTGTTGTGTGGGTATCGTGATGACGTACGCATAGTTTTTATTTCAAACGATTCAATGAATCTTACCACCTGCAGAACATATTATACCTGCTACAAAATGTTAATTGTGGTCTAATTGTGGTTAAGTGTGCTGTTAAATGAGGTGGAAAGAAATGAGCTCGAAGAAAGACTTTATGCCATTATAAACAGCAAAACGTCGTATAATGGCGCTTACGTCCTTATGTCATTAGACACGCGATATTTCGTGACACAACACTTCAAAAGTTGATTGCTCTTGATATACATGAGTTCGATGAATGGTCGATTTTCCATTTCGGTACCATTTTACGGTTTTAAATTTTACTTTCTGTGATACGAAAATGTAGGCATAACAAAATAAGTATGCTGTTAAGTATTTCGAGACACAATACTTGAAAAATTGATTCCGCGGTGCTCGACTCGCTTGAGCTAAATTCGAACAACAAGTGAATATCTGTCACTATCGAAAATCTCTGTATCTTTAACTTACTGTTGATTTTGTTACGGCTACCGGGTGGGCGGCCTCCTGAAACAAAAATCAGGATATCATGACAATGCTTGACGAATCGAGTGGAACCTGACATGTTGAAAATGGTTTGAACATTCCGTGAAGCATAAAATGTAGAGAATAAAATGGTTCCAAACAAAGAGTATAACGTTCAAAAAACACATTTTATCTACATATATCGTGATGACGTACGCATAGTTTTTATTTTTAACGATTCAATTAATCTTACCACCTGCAGAACATACATGCTACAAAATGTTAAGTTTGCTGTTAAATATCGCGTGTCTAATGGCATAATGTCGTAAGCGCCGAAAACGCATTTTTTGGTTATAGCAAAAGGTCATATAATTTTTTGTTCACGCCATTCGCTCTGAAAACGGCCAAAACGTAAAGATCAATTGAAATTACGAGATCGAAAAATGTAAGTGCAAAAGGTAGTAAGTTAGGTCGTTCTTTCATTACAATTTTTAAGAAATAATAAAAAACACCGTGAAAGCAAAACGTCGTAAGGGCCATGTTTTAAATGAATTTTAATGATCTTTCCAAATAGGGTAATTCCGGGAGAGATGAACCAACGGGAGAGATGGCCGAAATTCGATGTTTGATAAACTATTGGTCATATAGTGACACTGATTTTTTAAATTATTGTTTGTATCCAAAATAACAAAAGGCATGCAAAAACGCACGAAAAAATTAATTCGTTTTCACGATAATTGGCCTTAACTGATCAGAACTCGAAATATCTGAGCTGCTGTAACTTTGGCTATTATTCATGCATAATGCCCAACTATTTATCAATGTGCAAAGTGGACTAAGAGCATGGGTACATTTTCGTAGATAGTTGGACGTTATTTTTGGAGGTTATTTATGTACCATAAAAATTGGCTCCAGAATACGCACGGGAACGGAAGTAATTGCAAAAAGGCCATCTCACCCCAATCGGGAGAGATGCCCCAGACATATAAACAGTTGAAAAACACTAGATTTTTAGCCTAGTTGCCCATTTGCCTGGGTCTCAAGTGCGCAAAAAACGGTGGCATTAGTCCAGAGAGGATCAATTCAAGTGATTGACTTAAGCACCGTGTCAAAATAGACAAAAATGAAGAAAGTCTGTATGTGCAATACTAGATTATTGATTGTGTGAGAATTTAAAAAGCGTGCCGCAATAAAAGCCAAGGCACGTCAATGCGAGCGTCAATGAAACGATTTTCCATTTATAGAATGTCAAATTACTTGAGCAGACCATCTTTTCCGCGCTGGGCATCTCACCCATACCCCTGGAGTGAGATGACCCACAACAGCATGTCCGGAAATCGTGTTTTTCAACAGGATTAAGATGAAAATAAAATTATGTTTTTGTGTTTAACAATTACCAAGGCTTCATGCAGTAACTTCGTGGAATAACATTTTTTTTTCACCGAATACGTAATTTGTTAAAAAAAACATTTTCCTCAGGTGGTTCATCTCTCCCGGAATTACCCTAGTTGTAAAAACTCGTAAAACGCAAAGATAAATTGAAAGAACGACCATTTAAAAAAAATCGATAAAAAATATTGGTAGTTAAAAGCAGAAGGTCGTATCCGCCCCACTTATGACCTTTTGCACTTACATTTTTCGATCACGTAATTTCAATTGATCTATACGTTTCGAACGTTTTCAGAACGGTTGGCGTGAAAAAAAAAATTATACGACTTTATGCCGTTATAAAGAGCAAAATGTCGTATAATGGCGCTTACGTCCTTATGTCATTAGACACGCGATATTTCGGGACACAACACTTCAAAAGTTGATTGCTTTCGATATTCGTCCATGAATTCCAGTTTGGCTGTTGGAATTGAAATCAATAATTCAAATATTCTCAGTTTGAATATTGTATCCTTCTTGTATCGAGAATATTTTACTCCTTGATGGAAAAATATTTCTACGTTTATCCACAGAACAGGTTTTTTTCACCTGTTGATGATATGTGTGAATAATTGCAATGCTCACGTGGAAGCTATCGAACCACTTGACTCTCAATTAGTTTTTTTTACGTTATTCTCACTTATATGTATATGTATATTTTCTAGCGTACCCGATTGAAATAAGCATAAGTGAGGTTTCATTGTATTGGAAAATAGAACAGTCGAGCATGTGCTATTGTTCTGTAACTTACCGCTGGCAACACCCACGCACACCAATGAGGCGATAAGAAGACAGAAGATTTTGTTCATGTTGAAGGTAGCCACTTACTTCGTTAGAAATAGGTTTCTGGTTAGAATTCGTCCGATCCGTCGTATTTATACACAGCAGAGAGACCCCCTACCACATTGATAACTTAACGTAGGCGATGAACAAAACATTGGTAACGTATGTCGCGTGTCTAATGACATAAGGACGTAAGCGCCATTATACGACGTTTTGCTGATTATACTGGCATAAAGTCGTATAATTTTTTTTTCACGCCAATCGCTCTGAAAACTTGCGAAACGTATCAATTGAAATTACGAGATCGAAAAATGTAAGTGCAAAAGGTCGTGAGTTGGGCGGATACGTCCTTCTGCTTTTAACTACCAATATTTTATATCGAATTTTTTTAAATGGTCGTTTCAATTTATCTTTCCATTTTGCGAGTTTCTACAGCTATTTGAAAAAATCATGAAAAATGAAAAAAAATAAAAAGTGCGCTTACGACCTTCTGCTTTTAACTACCAATATTTTTATCGAATTTTTTTAAATGGTCGTTCTTTCAATTTATCTTTGCGTTTTACGAGTTTTTACAGCTAATATTTGAAAAAATCATGAAAAATGAAAAAAAAATAAAAAGTGCGCTTACGACCTTCTGCTTTTAACTGTACCAATATTTTTTATCAAATTTTTTTTAAATGGTCGTTCTTTCAATTTATCTTTGCGTTTTACGAGTTTTTACAGCTATTTAAAAAAAATCGTGAGAAATAAAAAAAATCAAAATGGCGCTTACGACCTTCTGCTTTTATCTTAGTATTTTTTTTCATAAATTTTCGAAACGGTCGTTTTTCCGTTTTATCTTTGCGTTTTGCGAGTTTTTACAGCTATTTGAAAAAATCATGAAAAATGAAGAAAAATAAAAAGTGCGCTTAGGACCTTCTGCTTTTAAATACCAATATTTTTTATCGCATTTTTTTAAATGGTAGTTCTTTCAATTTATCTTTGCGTTTTTAACGAGTTTTTACAGCTATCTGAAAAAATTATGAAAAATGAAAAAAAATCAAAATGGCGCTTACGACCTTCTGCTTTTATCTTAGTATTTTTTTTCATAAATTTTCGAAGCGGTCGTTTTTCCGATTTATCTTTGCGTTTTGTGAGTTTCTACAGCTATTTGAAAAAATCATGAAAAATGAAAAAAAAATAAAAAGCGCGCTTACGACCTTCTGCTTTTAACTATATACCAATATTTTTATTGAATTTTTGAAATGGTCGTTCTGTAATTTATCTTTGCGTTTTACGAGTTTTTACAGCTATATATTTGGAAAAATCATTAAAAATCATGAAAAAAATGGCGCTCACGACGTTTTGCCTTTACGTTGTTTTTTATTTTTTTTTTCCTTAAAAATTGTAATGAAAGAACGACGTATCCGCCAAATTTATGACCTTTTGCACTTACAATTTTCGATCTCGTAATTTCAATTGATCTATACGTATTGGCCGTTTTCAGAGCGAATGGCGTGAAAAAATAGTATATTTCGATACAAGTGCGAAAGGTTTGTTTTGGCACAAGTGGACGGTTTGTCGCCCGAGCAAAGCGAGAGTGACAATCTCACGAGTAGAAAAACAACTTTCGCACATGTATCGAACGAAATTTTATATCACAAACGCGGGTAAAGTCCGATTATACGCACGCTTGCGTGCGAAAAGTCGCGCTTTACGCACGGAGTGAAATAAAAAAAAATTATACGACCTTTTGCCAATATTTGCTCAGATGATGTTACGATTAATTCACACATCACGTCTTTCGAATTAACGGTTGATAAGAATTATTTAATCTACTTGGAAAACGTTGAGACGTGGTTAGAAAAAGTGAAGTAAGTTTTCGACCATATTTGCTACGGAGCTTTTGTTTCATTGACGAAGTTCTGTGAGGATATCAGGCGGGAGCCCCATGATGCCCCATGATGCCTATAAATTTCATCGAAATGTATTATATGAAATTGTAAAATCGATTGCACAGTGATCGTGACGTCAGAAGGGATCAGACTAACTTAGGAACTTAGAAATTAAACCGATAATTTTCTGAACCGAACGGTATCTTCAAAAGATGCTCGAAAGTGCCAAAAATGTTGAAACCAATACAAAAATCGACGGATTCCATACATTCACTTGTAATAGTATATTGTGCACCAAGGGAACAAAGGACATTTTCGCTCCCGAGCGTGTACTCTCTAAATTTGAATCAGTCAATAGTCACTGATCATCAGCGAATAGTCACTGATGCCCCCAGTTATAAGTATACCACTGGAAATCAGTGAAAAGTCACTAATTTATCCAGTGAATTTGAATCACTGATTCAAATAGTGAAATTTTCACTGATTGAATCAGCGAAAATTATTGGTTCTTATATATATTTGATCCGGTTGAGAATATTCTCGAAACGGAAAGACAATATGGTATATTCGACACATTTTTGTTTCGCGAGTCTTTATTGCAAGTAAAGAAAAAACAGACTCCTAACGCAGATGAAACTTCTTCGTTTCCCATCTCGTCGGAGCGAGCCAAGACTGGACGCAGTGAGAAAACCTAACCTACCAAAAGTATAAGGAATTCAATGTAAGACAGTGAACAGCAATATTCGCACAATTCATCGATTATTTGCAACTAACAAGCCAAATTGTGAAGAATTTTATAAATCCGCATGTGTACTTACGTTATGATCTTTACTGAACAGTTCACGTGGTTGAACCGACACCCAAATCAGCACGCAACATATGAACGCGAACGATTTGGCGGTTAGTAGGCAGCTCCATGGCGGTTAGAGACTCGGCGTACGCGGCGCCCCTAGCATTCGTCACAAAAGTCACTGACGAAACAGTGAAGTTACGCACTGGTTTAGCAGTGGTAAAATCACTGCTGAAATGGACTTCACTGATACTCCAGTGAAAAAGGGTTCAAGTCACTGTTTCTGCAGTGAAATACCAAGTCACTGATTCAATTAGTGAAATTTTCACTGATTCAAATTTAGAGAGTAGTTTGCTGCACTAGGGAGAGGAGAGGACCCCGAATCGCCGAACACGAGGTTAGCAAACTACACCGAGGGAGTGAAAAGTCCTGCGACCGCGGTGCACACTGTATTTTTTTCGATTTTGTGGGCAAAACGGTGATCATTTGAGGTTATGCGGCTGAAGTGTAGCGCGGCCGGTACGGGAACTAAACCCTGGTGAAAATAATTTCTACGCCAAACTACGAAAAGAATCTACGAAAAAGTATCGGATTTCGGACTTTTCGTAGTTTATTTTTACGCCAGATTTTGTACAGAGTAGTAGTTTTTCGTAGATAGTTGTAGAATGAAATTCGATGTCTATATGAATTGTCGTTTCTAGGTATTCATAGTTTATCGTAGTTCCTCGTAGTTTTTTCGTAGATAGTTGTAGAAGCCAGTTTCGGGATTGTACCTGGATCCTACCCGTACCGCAATTTAATAAACGAAGCCATTTCATAGTAATTCGACCTATTTTTAGAAAAAATCTACTCAACGTTGATGGAATTATTGAATTTAAAATTAAAAAAAAAAAAAATTTACCCTCAGAAGGATTTGAACCTAGCTCACTTTTAGGGGCCACCCATCCAAGTACTGACCGCGTCCGATGTTGCTTAACCTCGGTGATCCCCAGATGTATGGTCTTCAACTCGCCCAAATTCATCTCCTTGCAGAACTTGACATTTTCTGGCAACATGAAGTTAGTGACTGACATGGAACTTCAACTGAATATTTGAAAAGCTTTGTCACGTTAAGCTTCATATTCTGCCAGCTTTTCGTAGAAAATCATACATTATAGTAATTTTGCGTAGAAATTCGTACTATTCAACAAACAATCGCCAAAGTTTAATCAAATCCTTCCGGCAATTAGACTTTTCACTTTTGTTGTAGAAAATTCTACATTATCGTAATTTTTTGTAGTTTTATACTTGCGATCTACGTAAAAAGATTCTCATACATTTCAGTCGTAAGTTTCTGTAAATGTTCGTAGATATTCATAGTTTGTGCAATTCTTATCTACCATATTCCGTAAAATTTACGAAAATTTTTTCGGGTTGATCATGGTCGTAGATTTTCGTAAACTTTCGTAGATATTTGTAGTAATATTCTGTTGCTTGAAAGATGTAAATTTCCATAATTAATCATGAAATTTTGTAGTTTTCTACTTCCGGAACTACGAAAGACTACGAAAAATTACGAGAAATTGCAAACAATTCCGATTTTCTGAACATTTCTACGATTTGACAGTTTTTGTAGTTTGACGTGAAAATTATTTTTACCAGGGATATTCCGTTGTCGGGAAACTGTAGATTTTTGTAATTGTTCATGAAAATCCGTAGTTTTCCACTGCCAAAACTACGAAAAACTACGACAAATCAAGACAAGAACATTCAGCTTCATTCCGTTTGTAGATATTCGTAGATTCCCGTAGATACTCGTAGAACTGATATTCCGTTGTGGGAAAACTGTAGATTTTCGTAATTGTTCATGAAAATTCGTAGTTTTCTACTTCCAAAACTACGAACAACTACGACAAATTACGAAAAATTATGAATTATTACGAAAAACCTCGTTTTTCTACGCATTTTTACGCTTCGGTATTTTTCGTAGTTTGGCGTAGAAATTATTTTCACCAGGGAAAGCACGGAGGAAATAGTTCCAGGGAAGAAAGACCGGGGAAGAAAGACTTACCGGGAGAGAAGACTACCTGGTCGGTAAAACCACTGTTTGCTCCCCGAAAACCGGTAGCAAAATCGGCCTTTCCGTTCATGTCTCTCTATATATAAATAGTATATTACGTACCTAGGCCAGTAAAGTAAGAAAAGTCTCAGATCACATGTAATTGTTGGCCGAGGCGAAGCCGAGGCTGACAAACATGTGATCTGAGGCTTTCTTATTTACTGGCCAAGGTGTGTATACTATTTTTCTGCTCGATGCAGCCGGAAAGCGGCAGCTTCGTTTAGCGCAGCGGCCAGAAAGTTGCCACTTTCCGGCCGGAGGGCAGAAAAATCCTTATTTGAACGTAGTTACATGGTCAGAGTAATGTTGAAGAATGAAATATAATAAAGTTTTTCGTTCGTACGTTCGTAACGTAACTATGGTCGGTTGTTGATTTCACGAGCCGGTAACCAAGGAGGCACGAAGCGCCGGCCCACTTATATACATATACAATCTAACCTTCCGTGGCTGTCGTGCCATAGTTTCCGGCTTCCAGGTCTATCGCGCCATAGTTCCCGGCGTCCAGGTCTATCGCGCCATAGTTCCTGGCGTCCAGGTCTATCGCGCCATAGTTCCCGGCGTCTAGGTCGATCCCCAGGTGAAAATAATCTCTACGCCACACTACGAAAATTTTCTACGCCCAAAGTAGAGGATTTCGGAGTTTTCGTAGTTTGCTTTTACGCCAGATTTTGTACAGAGTAGTAGTTTTTCGTAGATAGTTGTAGAATGAAATTCGATGTCTATATGAATTGTCGTTTCTAGATATTCATAGTTTATCGTAGTTCCTCGTAGTTTTTTCGTAGATAGTTGTAGAAGCCAGTTTTGGGATTGTACCTGGATCCTACCCGTACCGCAATTTAATAAACGATGCGATTCCATAGTAATTCGACCTATTTTTAGAAAAAATCTACTCAACGTTGATGGAATTATTGAATTTTAAATTAAAAAAGGAAAAAAAAAGTTACCCCCAGAAGGATTTGAACCCAAGCTCACTTTTAGAGGCCACCACCCATCCAAGTACTGACCGCGTCAAATGTTGCTTAACCTCGGTGATCACCAAACGTACGGTCTTCAACTCGCCCAAATTCATCTCCTTGCAGAACTTGACATTTTCTGGTAACATGAAGTTAGTGACTGACGTGAAACACTGAATATTTGAAAAGCTTTTGTCACGTTAAGCTTCATATTCTGCCAGCTTTCCGTAGAAAATCATACATTATAGTAATTTTGCGTATAAATTCGTACTATTTAACAAACAATCACCAAAGTTTGATCAAATTCTTCCGGCAATTAGACTTTTCACTTTTGTTGTAGAAAATTCTAAATTATCGTAATCTTTTGTAGTTTTATGCAATCTACGTAAAAAGATTCTCATACATTTCAGTCGTAAATTTCTGTAAATGTTCGTAGATATTCATAGTTTGTGCAATTCTTATCTACAATATTCCGTAAAAATCTACGAAAAATTATTCGGGTTGATCACGATCGTAGATTTTCGTAAACTTTCGTAGATATTTGTAGTAAAGATATTCTGTTGCTTGAAAGATGTAAATTTTCATAATTAGTCATGAAATTTCGTAGTTTTCTACTTCCGGAACTAAGAAAGACTACAAAAAATTACGATAAATTGCAAACAATTCCGATTTTCTGATCGTTTCTACGATTTGAAAGTTTTTGTAGTTTGACGTGAAAATTATTTTTACCATGGATATTCCGTTGTCGGGAAACTGTAGATTTTTGTAATTGTTCATCAAAATCCGTAGTTTTCCACTTCCAAAACTACGAAAAACTACGACAAATCACGACAAGAACATTCAGCTTAATTCATTCCGTTTGTAGATTTTCGTAGATTCCCGTAGATACTCAAAGAACTGATATTCCGTTGTGGGAAAACTGTAGATTTTCGTAATTGTTCATGAAAATTCGTAGTTTTCTACTTCCAAAACTACAAACAACTACGACAAATTACGAAAAATTATGAATTATTACGAAAAACATCGTTTTTCTACGCATTTTTACGCTTCGATATTTTTCATAGTTGGCGTAGAAATTATTTTCACCAGTGTCGCGCCATAGTTTCCGGCGTCCAAGCCGGTAACTATGCAAGCATCTAGGTGAATTTTTTCGGGCATCCTACGAAAAATGAGTGTTCCAAGAAGGGTTAGAAATGGTAGAACAGCCACTGAAGGTTAGAAAAAGTTAGGCCAGCCATTCCTAGGAAAAGTGAGGCGCGCAGCGCCGAGCGGGGTCCCCGCGCGAAGCGCGGAGGGGCGGAGCCCCTAGTATATACATATATAAATGAAACTATCGAGTATTTTGGTGACGCGCCTCATTCGGGTCCCTAGGCACGATATTTTCACTAGATGTGCTGGGTTGCCGGACCCGTGCGCTTCGGTAACGAAAAGTATCCCTCTAGCCAAAATTATGCAATTGTAAACTCGACTTATAGTTAGCCAAAATATGTCGGCAAAATTTGACATTTGAGACATCTGAGGATCACGCCAAGGAACCCCTGTCATCAAAATGACCGATTATTCAATTTCACTTTGTTGACAGTCACCGAAATGACCAGGTGTCATCAAAGTGCGATCCGGATGTGTCCGATCTGATTTTTGTTAAAATAAAATTTATCTTGTGTCCGATCTGAAAGTGTCAAAAAAAAAAAAAAATTGGGCCGATAATGCAGGTTTATTGTTTCGTGTCCGATAATATTGTGTCCGATCCAGATGTACGTGTCCGAACGGGCCTCTCCCATAGCAAACCTACGCGTCACGAGCGCGGAAAAGGAACCAACGGCGCAATTCTAGATGGAATTCCGAAGATATACTATATCGGAAAACTTGTTTGTTTCATGCAACAATGAAGACGTATTCTTGAAAACTGCACAAAATGGTAATTGTCGATGAAACTCACAATCATGGCCGCGATCACCGCTTGACATCGACAATCACCATTTTGTGCAGTTTTCAAGAATACGTCTTCATTGTTGCATGAAACAAAGAAGTTTGCCGATATATATCTTCGGAATTCCATCTAGAATTGCGCTGTTGGTTCCTTTTCCGCGCTCGTGACGCGCAGGCTTTGCTATCAGTGAAAACAAGTGAAAACTGGGTACGGTCGGTAAAGAAGAGTAAAGAATGACTGGAGCATGCTCTTAAAGCGCAAGATTAGGTCTGGCATGAATAATGTACGATCTCTGCTAAGCGATATTGTTATTAAAAAATAAATACGAGAAGATTTCTGATTATAAAACCAGTTCGGGTTACTTGTATGGGTTTTTCGAACTAACTCCCCTACATTTTTTTCAGATTTCAAAACGAAGTGATCAGATGATTAATACTTTCGAATAAAGAATTCATAATGTGTAGTTGTTTACAGATTTATTACCTATCTCATCAATTTGACACCTGGGAAAAAAGTGTAGATACATGATCTGGTATGAATAGTACATTACATCGAAAAAAAAGTGACCTTGTATAGGTATACAGGGCAGACTTCTGTGTGGAGTGTGTGGAGCCCCCCGTCATCGGAGCAACTCCACACTCTGAAATTTCGTAAGTCGCCGGCCCTGATACAGGGTGAATTAACCTAACGATGGGACAGTCTGAAGTTGGCTAGAATCGAGAAAGCAAGTTGATTGGTTCAGAACTGTCTCAAAACTTGTTTCTCAATTTCAGCCAACTTCAGACTGCACAGTCGTTAGGAATACGCGCGTAACTGTATCAGATCGCTTTTCTGAATAAAAAACAGTACGAGATCACACATATACAGGGTGAATTTCTAACGATGATACAGTCTGAACTTGGTTAGCATCGAAAAACGCGCTTTCAGACAGTTCTGAGCCAGTCCAACTATGTCTGCAAGCTCATTTTTCGATTCTAGCCAACTTCACAAGGATGGCCACTCGGCTGAAAATAATCGATTAATCGATCCAAAAAAATTAATCGATCGCGACTCGATTTAATCGGCAAAAAAATAATCGATTAATCGATAATCGTGCATTTTTTGAAAGGGTGTATTTCAGATTTAAGACTTGATGCTAGAAAAGATTTCTTGTAATTCATTGTTAGGTACAAAATTATTATTCATTTTTAATATTATAACAAGTTCCTTTTTTTGATACATATTCCGAAATTAAAGGATGGTTACGATTGCATCAATTATTGTCGGAATTCGTCGTCTCTTTTTATATCATTTACTTTAAAAAATAAACGATTTGAACGGCCGTTATTTTATTACGACGGTAAAACGTTTTTTTATTAATTCATTCAATCGCTGATCTCTGAAACGATGCAACCATCGCTTTCCTTGATTCAAAATTAGCGCCATTGCCGACTTGTCACTGAACGCATCAGCCAATCGGAAGGCTGCTCTTGGACGCATCGATGTCCAACGGATCATTTTCATTGGTTCTTACTTCCGACTATCTGTGCAGAAGCAGAACACAGATTATAAACGACCAGTGTTGAAAATTCTTCAAGATTTGAGGTTAGGTTCGCAAAGCGTGGCACATCGTGATTCGCATAAGATCCAATAATTATATGTATACCATTGCATGAGATAAAGTGAATATCGGGACGAGATGGCTAGCGAGTTGGCAGAGAAAATACTTGGACACTTGTCGGCATACGGCGATGGAATAAGCACGTTGAAGCTCGCAGAGATCTTCGGTGAAAATCATCAGAAAATCATCGGAGCTGTAAAAAGTCTCCAGACTCTTGAAAATGTAATTCTCATTCATTTACTCTAACGATTCAAAAAACAAAATATTAAATACAGAGTATTATTCTTGTCTATCGAGCTCGCTTCTAATCTTCGATAGGCATGCATGCCTCTGTGTGTATGTATCGTAGACACAAGATCGCAAGTTCAGTAACGATCGGCCAATCAGGGTCTCAAACCTTCAACGTTTCCGGTTCCAAAATGGCGGGAATTCAAATCGAAATACACGTTTTTACCCTCGGGGTGCACGAATGAAGCCGAAACTAGCGCCAAAAGCGCTGAATTCAATTAAAATGAGACAACGCAACCACAGAATTTGAATCTGTGCTGTGTGATGATTTTATTCAGAACTTTGAAATGCCTTCTTCAGCTTCATGGAGCAAGACAAACTCTCCGATTTTTTATACTCTCAATTCTCTTTATTTTTTACACAGGTGATAGGCGTCGAGCAGGTGAACCAGAAAAGCTGGGAGTTGACTCAGGAGGGTCAGCACGTTGCTGAGAATGGAAGTCACGAAGCGGCAGTCTTCAACGCTGTTCCAGAGGGCGGTGTGCCGCAGACGGAGATCATGAAGACTGTTCCCAATGCTAAAGTCGGTTTCTCAAAGGCTTTGGTAGCCGGTTGGATCGCTTTGGACAAGAGCAGCGGAGCCCCGATTGTGAAAAGGAAGGTCCCCTCCATCACAGACACTACGCAACTTCACTTGAACAGCGTCGCCAGTATCCCGGATAACGTTAAGAATGATTACAAGAAGAGAAAACTGTTGCAGGAAGTGTAAGTTGAACGAGGACCGTGGGATACGGGTTCAATCTGACTGGACCTGCGAATATTTTCAGGGTAACGAAGATCATGGTGTTGTCAAAGGGGCCGCAATTTGTAACGAAGATAGAAAAACAAGAAGCCGATTTATCCGCAGAGCTGTTGACCAACGATTCTTGGAAAGAAAAGAAGTTCAAGCCTTACAATTTCGATGCTCTTGGGGTGGCGCTTGACGTCGGTCATCTTCATCCCTTACTCAAAGTCAGAGCTGAATTCAGAAAAATCTTTCTCGAAATGGGGTAAGAGGAGAAGTCAGCCAAAGTCAACGATGTGTATCCTCATTCAATCTGTTCGTTTAAATTTCCAGCTTTTCCGAAATGCCTACGAACAATTTTGTGGAAAGTTCCTTCTGGAATTTTGACGCTCTTTTCCAGCCGCAACAACATCCGGCACGAGATGCTCATGATACTTTTTTCGTATCTGGTGAGACTCTTTCGATCAATCGATTTTTCCGATGCCTTTATTCGCATCTACCTTTCAGAACCTAAAACGAGCTCGAATTTCCCAACGGATTACTTGGAGAAAGTGAAGAGAGTACACGGCGAAGGCGGCTACGGATCACAGGGGTACCGTTACGATTGGAAAATCGAGGAGGCACAAAAAAATTTACTCAGAACGCATACGACTGCCGTCAGTGCGAGAATGCTCTACAAGCTGATGCAGCAGGTCATTTTTCTGAAGATCTTGAATTACTAAAATAATGGAATCCTAGAATGAGAGTGATTCAAATTTCAGGGTGAATTCAAGCCGGTGCGTTACTTCAGCATCGATAGAGTATTCAGAAACGAGACTTTGGACGCGACGCACCTCGCCGAATTTCACCAGGTGGAAGGTGTAGTCGCAGATTACAATCTGACGCTCGGCGACCTGATAGGAACGCTCTACGAATTTTTCAAGAAGCTCGGTATCACTCAGCTAGAGTTCAAGCCAGCCTACAATCCGTACACCGAGCCCAGCATGGAGATATTCTGCTTCCATAACGGACTTGGAAAATGGATCGAGATCGGAAACAGCGGGATTTTCAGACCGGAAATGCTACTGCCGATGGGACTCCCCGAAAATGTGAACGTCATTGCTTGGGGTTTATCTCTGGAAAGGTGACTATCCCTCTTAATTAAATTTCTGCTTGTTTGAGACTAATTCTTATCACCACAGGCCCACAATGATCAAGTATGGCTTGAACAACATCCGTGATCTGGTCGGACCAAAAGTCGACTTGCGGATGGTCCACAGCAACCCCATATGCCGGCTTGAAAAGTAATTATGCATTTTATTATCACCCAGCTGTTCAGTGCTAGTTTTCTAATAAAGCATCTGTCGTTTGTAGAACGTTTTCTTTATTTTCCTGTCCATCGATACAACAAAAATTTAACGACTCAATTGAGATGAAATATATTCGATGCCTTGTTTTCCCAGGAATGGGCCAAGGATAGCGAAGGCAAAAACTTCGGCAGAACTGTTGGAGCAGCGTTTGGACAAGATTCTCTTGGACCTAAAGAAACTTCGGGACGAATTACCGAGAGCCAAAAGCTCGAGAGGAACGGTTGAAAAACAAAATTTCGTAGTATTCTGCGATCCTCGTTGGCCTCTGTACTCTCTAGAAGCTCTCTTGGGCCTAATCAGCGAAAGCTACAAGCTCTTTGTATCCATTCATACGCATTCATCCGTCGCGTCGCTCCCCAAAGAGTTGAACCAGTTCTGTTCGCAACTGAAGAACCTCACCAGCACCGAGAACGCTGAGATTACGATAGCGATAGTTTGGAAGGTCGTGGGCATCGACGCGGTTCTGAGAATAGGTCAAAATCGCGAAGTCATCGGCGAAGTTAACATTGCCAGGTACTTGAATCGGTTAATCGAAGCGAAATCCAGCCAGACCCTGCAATACGAGAGTGACTCGATAGAATATGCTGACAGAATAGACGCGGCGTTGGACACAATACACGCAGTCATACATGGCGCGACGAGCATCAATATCGATACGACTGAAAATAAGCCTGAAACCCGATATATACTCGGTGACAAAATGTCGGTGGTAGACATCGTTTGCAACTCTGTGAGAAAGAATCGTTACTGTCGAAGTTTTAATTAGATATCGAATGAACAATTGAACAAATAAACTACGCTATCTTTGACGCCTTTGGTTTTTTTTTCTTCTATCCCCAAACCATCCCAGCAACTGAAAAAGAATTGTCGCATTTTTGACTTGCACTCACGACCAGTGCGCAAGAGGAAACCGTTATGGCCGTGTTTTGACTTTGTTCAACGGTTCAATTCATGGGGTTTCCCCATTTAGCCAATGTTGCGAAACACGGAAGTTGCATGCATTCCGAAAAATCACATTTTCGTGGTAACGGGTGCTTTCAACTGTAATACAATTTTCATCGAGTATCGCCAAGGACACGTTCTTGCGACTATAAAACGTGAATGAGAATGAATAATTTCATAATCCAATTTAGCTTGACGTCACAAAGTGCGTCGCGATAGTTGCTTCACGGCTGACAATGCGCATGCGTCAAGTACTCCATGACGATCATTTCGAACCGTGCATTGCAGTGCCCTGCATTTTGTAATTTTTTTTTTCGTAAATTTTTTTTGAAAAAGAAAATATTGTCCACCTTACATATCTTCAGTCGATACGACGATATTTTTCGTAACAATGCGCGTAAAATTCGAGTGTTACGAAAAATATCGTATGCCACACGGCCGAAAACTTTCGAACATCGTATGATGGAAATTCGTGAAAGATTTTCTCCTCTTTATTCACGTTCAGCCTTAGAAACTGTTTTGTAGACGAAAATTGATCGAGTCAAAACTCCGTTGCGTCTATCTTGATTCGCAGTGGCGTAGCCGTTGCGTCTAGCTTTTCGCTGTGTGTCGTAGATGCGTGGACGATCTCGGCAGAAACCCTCGTTGCATTTCTTGGACCAGTCGATAAGTTAATATCCATCATTTTGGGGAGGTAAATACCGATATTTTCCAATTGTATCGATACGTATTGATGGTCAAAGTATCGATACACACAAAATATCGGTAGCAAAGTATCGATACCGATAATATCGATACTCCTTATGGTACAAATAAAAAACAAACAATGAAAATTAACTTTTTATTTGAATGGTACTTTCATAACAAAGTTGTATAATATTATTATCTAGATATTTTTCTTTTCAATGTGGCGGTTGCTGAAATTCCGATCTGTTTTCCCGCCCGAAATATCGGACCTCGTAGTATCGATACATCGATAGAATAGTATCGATATTCGAAAATATCGATACGTATGTATGTATCGATATGTGTGGCTACAGACTAGACACATGCATATGCATCAAGGGCGATGTGAGACAACAGAAGAACCGTAAAACCCGCGTTTTACGTTTATCCGTTTCCGAAGTTCAAGCCCACGTGTGAATCCGTCTTTCAATGCTCAGTCCAGCCCTCGCCGTAATTGGAATTCGATATTGAACCGATATACAAATAATACGCAAAATAAAATTCGCCGACTCCTTTTCCCTTTTCCCTTCGTATTTCTATCCTCTTCCAAATTCTTCTGCGCTACAAGTTACAACTGCTAGTTGACAACCAAAATGGCGGCGATTGGCGCTACTGGTGGGATTGGCGCTGAGTGGCAGCAGCATCAACACTCAAGAGTCGAATAACCATAACGTAGAACCGTGCTGACCGCGATCGCGAGAACCACGTCGCGGTTATCGAAGGATTCTTTTTATACGTAAAAATTTGTTACTCGTGTTATCGTCTGGTCGGTAACGAAGCGCGTAGCGCATAAACCGAGGGTAGAGCGGCGGCTGGTCGCGACGACGATGAACAAGGCGGCCTAACTCAATCATCGGCAACAATTAACAGAGTCAGTTCCCTCGCCTCAGCGTCTACGTATCGAGTCGTTAACAGTATCGAAACAAACTCGTATACGTATACAGCATCTGTGGGCCAACAGCTATAATAAGAGTTAAGAATAAATCAGATAAAGAGCGAGAAGGACAAGGAAAGAGTGAGAGTGAGAGAGTGCCAATGCGGTAGCGGCGCAATGCCTGCACTGTGCCGTCAACCTACTCTTCTCCTCGACAAGTGCGGAAATATCGTCGATACAGAGAATAAAATCGAACCCAACAAAAAACAGGAGATCGTGCAGCCCCGATACCGCACCAACCCCAATATAATACAATTTCTACGATCTACGGGTCATCGACAATAAGTAAGCGAAACATCCAACGGTTTTCCTCCCCCTTCCCCCGCCCCCCGCCTCTGCCTCCAGTGCTTCTTCTTCCATCATATCGTATTATTATTTTTTTCACAATATACTCGTTTCTCTGTTGGTTGATAATATAACGGTTTTTTTATTTTATTTTCTGTCTCCTTTGAAGAGAAATTCAAGTTTTTCCATTGTGCTACCGCGTGTGCGTGTGTAGGGGAATTTTCATCGAATGATAGAGATAGAGAGAGCGAAAGAGGGAAAAAAAAAGACAGTCGGAAGTATCCGATGCTTGTTTGTTTGTTTCTCGTTCATTTGTTTTTAACATCGCGTGCATGCACAAAGGACACGGATATAGGTATACGCTGTGTTGGATAGCTAGATGTAAAGAGTTTCTTTATTTATACGATATTTGCCAGTCTAGGTTATATTCCGTGTTCGATGCGTATAATCAAGACATTCGAGAGAAAAAAAAAAATTTACGCACCTTTAGCTGTGATCAAAGATTCTCTTACAAACATCGATCTAGTTCTTATCTATCCCGATTTTCTCATCCCACGATATCATATGTGAAATAAGGTAGGCAATCTGATTTCACCTTGAAATAGGTTATGATTCAATGACTCTGCTGAATCAGAGTTTCCAGGATTCTCAACTCTTCTCGATAACATAACCTCTTTTTTTTTCAACACGACTCAATTTCCAGATAATCAACAGCCCCGGAGCGGATAATTCTGCCAAAATGAAGATCGATCGGTGCAGATTGAAAAAATGCACTTCCGAAGTGGTGAGAAATATTGTTGTGTTTTTTTTTAGCGCCTATCAGACGTCTGATTTTCATCTATTTCCAGCCTACGGAGTGCCAGGCGCTGATAAGCAAACTGCGATCGTGTTCGCACGCCGAATTACTTGAAGAACTGAAACAAATAGACGCGTGGACCTTCGGGAAGTGCGAATTATTTCACTGGATCGATGTGCTCGACCTCAGCGATAGTATCCTGGAAGAAGCCGCGGCCAGGTCTCCCGACAACCAGTGGGAACTCGCCTGCGATCTTCCGCAGAACCGAGAGGTAATTAAATCAAACACTGCGACTGAAAATATGAAACTTTGTCATTTATCTCTTCTTCCAGGCCAAAGAACTGCTCCTGTGGGTCCTCCACTTCACCACCCTCCTGATAGAGCACTCCTTCTCACGCCATTTGTACAACAGCATGGAACACCTGGTGACGCTACTGTCCAGCTGCGACATGCACGTCGTTCTCGGCGTCTTGAATCTTCTCTACATGTTCAGCAAACGCAGTAATTTTATCACACGACTGAATAGCGACAAGAGACAGGCTCTGCTCAGCCGTCTGAACCACCTGGCTGAGGTAAGGGATCCTCTAGGTGTTACCTTGACTTTTTACCGTTGTAAAACTATTTTTACGCTTTCAGAGCTGGGGCGGAAAAGAAAATGGATTTGGTCTCGCAGACTGCTGCAAAGAGCAGCCAGAGAAGCCGTTCCCCACAAGCGCGACGACTCTACATTTCGAGTTTTACGCCGAAAATCCAATTGTCTCAGCGACAACGACGACCGAGGCATCCACACCCGGTAGCGGAAGCTCGGCCAGCGGATCGAGCGCCAAGAAAACCGGCCAGACCAACCTCGTCACCTACATACACATCGAGGGTGTCGATAAACTGCGCAAAACACCCGCCCAGATAATGAACGATTTGTTGAAAGCGTACAACGTTCCTCAGGAAAGACAGGTAAAACATTTTGTTGGCAATCTTGTATTCGAATCATGATGAAAATCGTGTACTCCTTTTCCAGATGGCCTTGCTGACTCACATCAGGCTGGCGCACAGCTTCTCAGACTATCGTAGACGTCTGCAGTGTGTTCAGGCGAGACTGCAAGCACTCTCGGTACTCGTTTACAGCAATGCTCTACAGGAAAATGCTCACAGCCTCCTCCACACCGGGCTGCTAGAGGAACTGGTCGAGCTCCTCGAGCTCCCCCACGCTCACCTCGTCGAGATTCGCGCCGCGGCACTGCGCACTCTGACTAGTATTATACATCTAGATCGTAATCCACATTTTCCAAAGTAGGTTTGACGAAGAATTTCCACTTTGAACCCCTGAGATTACGGATGTTTTCTTTGTTCTGTAAAATAGGAAACCAGGCTCTCGACTGAACATGATAATAGACGTCACCGGCGCGAGTTCGTACCATGGTTTCCTACCGGTGCTCGTACGCACTTGTATTTCGACACTGACTTCGCCGCAACCCGACGGACAGCCTTTTCCGCTACCCCTTGCCACGGCTCTGTTCAGTTTTCTGTATCACCTAGCGAGCTACGAAGCCGGAGGCGAGGCTCTGGTCAGCTGCGGCATGATGGAAAGCCTTCTGAAAGTGATCAACTGGCCGGGAAGCGAACTCGAACATATCACGTTCGTCACCCGAGCCGTGCGAGTTATCGACTTGATAACGAACATCGATATGCAAGGATTCCAGGCGCACGGAGGTCTCGTCAGCTTCATAAACAGACTAGACATGGAGGTGAACGTCTGCCGGAAGGAACAGCCCTTCGAGATCGAACCTCAGCAGCAGAGTAATCAAGAGATTCAACAGCAGCAGTCTACCGGAGATGTTGACGAGGATTCGAGTCCGTCGCAACAACTTAACGAGACTTTTGACGAGCGAGAAGAATCTTCTAACCCGATGGAGTTTTCCGAGGACGAGAATACCGGCTCTAAAGTTGACGACAAGAGAGAGCCTCTGCCCGATTACTCCGGGGCCAAGACGGGGAAGACCTGTCTTCCTCAGAGAGCCGCGCTCCTCAAGTCTATGCTTAATTTTTTGAAGAAAGCTATCCAAGATCCCGCCTTCACGGACAGCATTCGTCACGTGATGGAAGGAACTCTGCCGGCTTCGCTCAAGCACATAATCAGCAACTCGGAGTACTACGGACCTTCGCTGTTCCTGCTCGCAACGGACGTAGTCACCGTTTACGTGTTCCAGGAACCGTCGCTCCTCTCCTCCCTGCAGGACAACGGACTCACGGACGTCGTTCTGCACGCCCTGCTCATCAAGGATGTACCCGCGACCAGAGAAGTCCTGGGGTCTTTGCCCAACGTCTTCAGCGCGTTGTGTCTGAACCAGCGAGGGCTCGAGTCCTTCGTAAAGTGTCGACCCTTCGAGCGTCTCTTCAAAGTTCTTCTCTCCCCGGTCTACCTGTCGGCGATGCGAAGAAGACGCAGCGCCGATCCGCTCGGAGACACCGCCTCGAATCTCGGCAACGCGATGGACGAGCTAATGCGACATCAACCGAGCCTGAAAGTCGACGCTACGGCCGCCATCATCAAGCTGCTGGAGGAGCTCTGCGTCCTCGGATGCGATCCGCGCTACGTCTGCTGGCGGGCGGCCAGCAAGTCGGAAAACTCTCCTTCGAGCTCGAGCTCGAGCAGCCGTCAATCCTCCGGACAAACCGTCAGCGTGGGAGTCGGCGACGGTGGAGGCGGCGGCGGAGGCGGCGGCGGAAGCAGCAGCGACGAGGAAGACGAGGACGAGGAAGAAGCCAGCACGAGCTCTCATCCCCAGCGCGAGGAGCAGCCCTCTCCGTCCCCGGCTCAGCCCGGACCTCCGCCGCAGCCGAGGGAAAAAACGCCCATAGCTTTGGTCGACTACATTCAGAACGTGATGAAGTTCGTCGACGCGATACTGAGCAACAACTCGACCGACGATCACTGCAGAGAATTCGTAGCGCAGAAAGGACTCGTTCCTCTCCTGTCTATCCTAGGATTGCCGAACCTTCCGGTCGACTATCCGGTCGCTCAGGCCGCCCAAGCGGTTGCTTCGGTGTGCAAAAGCATCCTGAATCTCGCCCACGAGCCTCTGGTGCTGAAAACTGGATTGTCTCAGCTGAACGAAGTGCTGAATCTTCTGAAACCTCTCCATTGCCACATGGAACCGCCCGGCGGATCGGTTCTCCTTCACGAACTCGCCTCGGCTTCGAATTTAGAAACTGCCTTCACCAGCGACCAGGCGACGCCTCTGCTTCACGCCATGAACGCTGCTCATGGCTACGTCGTCATGTTCGTCCACGTCTGCCGTACAGGTCAAAGCGAGATACGCAATCTTTCGATGAACCACTGGGGCTCGGACCTCGGTTTGACCGTGTTGAAAGGACTCTCCGAACTGTACACTTCGCTGGTTTGGGAAAGCACGCTGCTCTTGGCGCTGTGCAGCGACGACATTATCCCCGCAGGATGTAACTTTGGAAAAGAAGACATGGACAAATTGGTACCACCGGAGCTCAGAGTAAGATCGTAGACTCGCGCGAGCCAACCGAACGAATTTAATCGATGCTTTAATTTGAAAATACAGGCCGAAGGCGAGCCGTCGTCTTCGTGGGCAGCCACTACCTCGTCCGATATGGGTAGCAACGGAATGACTACCGCCATGGAAGCTCTGAGCACAGATCCGCCGCCTGTATCGATGGAGGTAATCAAAATTCAGCATTTAATCGCTCCGAGGGTTCGTTGACTGATAATAAGTTATCAATTTTTAATATCTAAGTCATATTTTATGCACTAATGAATATTTATCAATAAAAATAACTGAATCCGTGAATTAATAAATTTCCATGAACCATCAGGTCGACGATAAACCAAGCAGTGTAACTGGGAGAACTTCGCCGAGTACGCATCAGCTAAAGTACATCAAACCTCTCCTCGGCGCTTCGTCGAGACTTGGAAGAGCGTTGGCGGAGTTGTTCGGGCTGCTCGTCAAGGTGCGTTGCGAGACAGAATCAATTTTCGACAAATTTTATCATTTTATCATATTTCAGCTTTGCGTCGGATCTCCCATCAGACAACGGAGGGGCCAGCAGCTTCCCATGACTCCGTCGCTTCCCTCGCAGGCCGCAAGAAGCGTAGCAAAGGCTTTGAACGGCTTACTGACGCGAGGATTGTCCTGGGACAAGCTTCCGCCTTCCCCGATACCAAAATTTCGACTCACCTTCCTCATTTGCTCCGTTGGATTCACTTCGCCGATGCTGTTCGACGAGAAACGACATCCTTACCACCTGATGCTGCAGACCTTTGTGCACTCGGGAGGGCAAACGGCTTTCTTTGCGTAAGACCACGTCGTCTTCTCATCGCAAGAATTTCAGGAATAACGTATTTTGTACACTTTTTCAGTACATTCCACTGGGCGTTGTCCGGCGGAGGTCAATTTCCGCTGTCCGAGGGTCTCGAGCACCCGGATCTGCCCGATGGTACCGGCGAATTTTTGGACGCCTGGTTGATGCTTCTGGAGAAAATGGTCAACCCGAAAGCGATCCTCGACTCCCCGCACGCTGTGTCTTCGAAAAGCATCGGAGTTTACAGAGTTTACGAAACATTCGATCCGATAAAATATCTCACCGATATTCACAAGAAAGCATTCGAATCCGTGATGCTTATGTGGGGCAAAAAACCGTTGAAAAATTACGGCGCTCGAATGACAGAATCGATTCTTTCGATTCTCCGTCACATTCTTCGCGGAGAAAAAATCATCAAGGAACGTGCGGAGAAAGAAGAAGGCGCCGAGAGCACCTCGACCGCGGCAGGAACCGCGGGAGCCAGTAGTTCGGCGAACAGCGTAGCGGCTGCTGCGACCGAGCGCAGAGAGGAGCCAGAAGCGGACGTAAATCCTCAACACTTGCGTCAACTGATGGATATGGGATTCAGCAGAGCCCATTGCATAGAAGCTCTGCTGCACACTCTGAACGTGGAACAAGCCACGGATTATCTGCTCACCAATCCTGCCACCTTGCGCAGACCCGTAAGATAACGGAAATTCGAATACAGACACCCGATCTAACGCTGTAACTTATCTTTCAGGACGCTCCGGCGGGAGATACGAGCGGACAAGGATTGATAATGGACTTGGAACTGGTGGACGACGATCAAATAATGCACGCTATTGCCATGTCTCTGGGGGATACGGATCCCCGTAAATTTGTCGGTTCGGAAGAGCCGGCTAAAGAGTCATCGCCGAGCAAGAGTATCGACGATTTTACCAACAGCGCTTTAGAGCAGTGTTTAAATCTGCTGGATCTCATGCCAGACACCGTGTATCGAATATGCGATCTGCTGGTTACTATTACCAAAAGGAACGGCGACGAGTGGAGGGACAGTACTCTGCGCCAATTGATAAGAGAGGCGAGTCTGAGAAGAGGAACACTGTTCGATATGTAACGATATTGCCATTTTCTACAATAATCTGTTTTTCTCCACAGATCGGGGACCTGGTCGATTTCCTGATCGACATAGCCGACAATGGCGGTGAAAATAACGGCACTAGATTAATCGAGTGCGAAGAAGCTAGTAAAGTCACAGGCCGCATATATCTTTACACTTTGTTCTTCGAGGTAAATTCAACGAAGCTAAGATCTTCGCTCTTGGTTCTATATCATTATCTTTGTCGCAGGGACCGTTCCAAGAGATGCGTGTACCTTGTGCTCAGATTGTCGAGGAGTGTGGCATCACGGAGAAACTTGTTAGACTGTTGGTAGCGAGCGAGGGGCCTCTGACTGAGTCAAAAACGAACTTGAAGAACCCAAAGGACAACAAGGACGCCCCCGTCACCCTCAAAACGCCAAAGTGGTTGGCGCCGTTGCTCCTGCTGATCGATCACCTCGAAAGAGTCGCCGTACTCACGCAGCGAAAACAGCTCATGCACAAGGTAATGTAGCGGACGGGATGCTCGTCGTGATATCGTCTCAACACGTTTCGCTCCTCTTCCAGGTGACCAACAGAACGTGGAAATGGTTTGACTTGAGCACCGGCAAGTGGACGCCGTACTCCGCCATCAATAATCGAGCCATAAACGAAGCTTATTGGGCAGGGGAGTCGAGCGTCAGAATAACTTGCGGTCGACGTCGTTACCTGATCACTTTCTCCTGCATGACGCAAGTCAACGAAGACAGCGACAACAGAAGGCCTATAACGATGGAATTCAAGCTGAAAAACGCGAATGGCGAAGAGGGTAGTCCTGCCTCGGAGACAAACATGGACACGGAAGAGTGTCCCAGTCCCGCTACCAGCCCCGAAGAAGAGAAACGTAACACCGTCGTTCAGGGACTCGACCCTTCGGTAGCGCCGGACATCGTCAGGGCCTGCGTCAAGCTCCTCGCGATACCCGTCGACCGAGACGCTCTGCACGCTCTGATGAAGGTCTGCCTGCGTTTGACCAGGGATTACAAAAACGCCGAAGTATTCGCCCGCGAAGGCGGGGTCAAGCTGCTGCTGGACATGACTCAGGGGAGCAGTTTCATAGGCTGCACCGGCCTCAGCACCCTTCTGATAAGACACACGCTGGAAGAGCCGCGCACCCTCTGTCTCGCTATGGAAAAGGTGGTCAGAGCTCGGACTCTGACTAATATACCGCCCGCGTACAAAGAGATACTGTACATGACGCGGCAGATAAGCAGCGCGGTCTGTCGAAACCCGGAGGTATACAGAGAAGTCTGTGAAAATATTCTCCGAGTCGATATCAACGTGCTGAAAAGAGACGACGTGGACAACAGATTGCTGGTGAAAGCGCTTCCGCCAACCCACTCGCCGGCTATGCCGATGGTCGAGGAGGTCTCCGTAGGCGTTATCCAAGATCTGTTGAACGCGCTGATCAAACCTACGCCCGCGCTGCAGGACGACGGGACGGCGACGCCGGCCGGAAGCCCGGAGAAGAAGACTCCGGCGACAGCCGCCTCTTCCACGCCTCGGAGAGAGCTGCTGCGCGGTAATGCCGCCGCGGCCAACAACGATCCGCTCGACGACGACGATCAAGTGTCGCAAATAATACCGTTGAAGATGTACGCGGATCTGGGTAACAACGGTAAAGTCGAACCCGAAGAAGCCAAGAAACCGCTCCTGCCGAAATCAGCGATACTCAAGATGCTCGCCGAGGCTGTACGCTCCTACGGAGCCGTCGCGAACCTCATCACCGAACACACGTACAGAGCCAACCAGAGCGAACTCGTCGTCGAAGATACGACAGCTCTCGCTTTTCTACTCGACAAGCTTCTGCCGATGCTTCCCGAAAATACGGGAGACAGACAGTGCAGCAGTATGGCTCGCATGCTCATCGCCGCTCTGGCCTCTTGCAATCATTCGCCGGATGCTCAAACTACTCTCGTTACCGAGGTCAAAGCTGCGCTTACTCGGTCTCTGGCGCTGCCCGAAAGCTCCGAGAAACATGCGCAGCTCCAGCTTTTGATCGGGCTCATTTCTACGATGATCGACAATTGCCCTCCGACAGCGCACACGCATCTCAGAGCGTCGCTGAAGCTCCATCAGTACAGCAACGTGAACAACATCGTGAGGATTATGCTGAAGAAAGGGATAGTCACGGACTTGGCCAAGATACCGCACAGCCTCGATTTGTCCAGTCCTAACATGGCCGGGACTATAAACGCGGCTTTAAAACCGCTGGAGACTTTGTCGAGGATCATCAACCAGCCGATGCCTGGTACCCCAAATTCAAAATTTGCGAAACCAAAGAACAGTCGAAGCACGCAGGAGGAACCTATCGGAGAACAGACCGGGACTACCAATTCCGAAGCCACTCATGCCGTCGGCGAAGAACCGAACGAAGACGCGGAGAATACCGAACACGATATATCGGTCACGGCCGAGAGCCTGGAACCCACATCGGAAAGCCACGTACACGAAGAGGGAGACGAAGCTGCGTTGGACGATATCATGGACCAGCTGCTGGAGAGGTAAAATTGCGCTTCGACGATCACTTGGTTCTCGTCAAAAAATCTCTCCGCGCTGCAGTTCGGTATTTATAATCAAGTAGTGTACTTTTCTCCAGGGATGGTTCGGCCATCGCTGAGGAGCCGCCGTCTCGGCCCCACAGACCGATGGACATAGACGAGGAAAGTCTGGCGATGCGGGAAGCCGAGGGAGAGTTTGATCCGGCTAGGGACACGACAGTAAGAGTAACGTCGCTTTTTTTCTTCTCTTCTCCGCTCAAGACTCTCGTTACTCGATCGTGTTTAATTCTCCTTTGCTTTTATTCTCGCAGGAAGATTTGATGAGCTCCGATTCAGACTCCGACAGCAATCCGTCCGATGATAACGAGGACGAAGTACAGGACGACGACGATGACGAGGAAGAGGAGGAAGACGATGCCGAAGAGAACGAAGAGGAGGAAGAAGAGGAGGAGGAAGGCTCGTCGAACTACGAAGAGGATGGAATGGAGTTCTACGAGGATGTCGGAGAAGGTGTATTCCGCATGCTGCCCTCCGCCGATCGAGACAGCGGAAACGTCGTCATGATTCAACACAATATCGACAATCAGGATAACGGCTCGTCTACGCCGGCTTCTACCGGTCCAAGTCTTCCATGGAACACAAACTTGGCGCTACCTTTTGGAATATTCGATGACCCCACCGCCATCGAAAGCAATGGTGATCTAAAAGCTCTGGCTATACATAAATTCTAACAAATAACACTTGACCTCTGTTCCTGGACAGGTATTAATTCGCACCCCCTTCTCTTGGCGCGTAATAATTTAGACGCCGCTTCTCTACCGGCCTCCAGAGCTCAACGGACCCTTCGTCAACGCCGGTATCAGTACCTCCAGCTCACCAATCCTCGCAATACGAATCCGCCCGTCATTCTGCAAAGGTACTTGGCGACAATTACCCCGAGAAATTATTCAAATAACGTTGTTTCTTCGTTCAGACTCCTCGGACCGACCGCTCAAACTCTTCCACTGGCTTCGAGCCAAGTATTAGCGTCGACCTTCAGAGACACGAGGGTAGTCGTCATGGACAATGGACTCGGAATATTCACGAATCAGGAAGAAGAACAGATCGACTTTGTCGTGAGTATTTTTCTCTACCTTTTGTCTTCATTTTAAACCATTTCTGAATGTTTCTTTTCCAGGATCAATCCGGCTACCTCTTTGGCCCGAGTCTGGCGGCGACTTTGAATAACATACCTACAGCCTTGCACTGGTGGATCGAAGAGAGCAAAGTACTCGACGGAGACTCGCAGCCGGATTGTTGCGTGGGAATCGTACAGAAGCTTATACCGGGCCTTGAGAAATACAGGAGCATCGAGTTGGCGGAGAGGAAGGAAAAGCGCAAGAAACAACACGCCGGAGACAAGGAACAAGAAAAAGATGAAAAGTCTGAGAAGGAACAAGCCAGTGATACTGGATGTGAGGAAAAATTGAATCAATCCTTGTTACTTTACGTACAGATCATTTTTTCATCGTCAAAATTCTCTCCAGCTACCGCAACAGCCTCCGCCACGGTACCCGTCGACGAACAGAGGCCGTCGGCTACGACGAGCGCACAGAGAGAAGAAACCACGCAATTGGTCGAAGCTCCCAGACAAGAGCAAAATCCGGATGAAGATCTTATAGAAGTAACCGGAGAAATGGAAGTGACCATTCAGGAAGACGAGGACCGGACGCCTCCTCCTCCGCCCGAGGAACAGCGTCCCGAGGTACGGGACCCGCGGACGGCTACCCGCAACGCTACGCTTGAACTTGCGGAGAGTATAGTCGACTCTGTGCTTCGCCCGAGCGCATCTGAAGCAACGAGACTGCAGCGTGAGTAGAAATGATCGATTATTCTTTGATTTATTGACAGAAATAACTTTGATCCGTATTGAAACAGGGCAAAATGTGCGAAATCCCGAAGACCTGTCGCCCATAAATCTGCGAAATCGCGTAGCACCGATACTTGTTGATTTTAATCAAGAGGTCTACCAAGATCTTCCCACGGATATCGAGACCAGCAGCAATCCTACGGATTGGATAAGGAGACTGCTCACCGACGACACTCAATTGAACGTCGAAAGAAAGTACGTTCTACTTTGTCCAGTAACATCGGGCAGTTAGGACTTTGCTTGATCTGTGTATCGTCGGTTTTTTTCAGCGCCAACGTCGTCAGCCAGGGACCAAGCTCGTCGACCACCGAAAACAACGCTTCGGAGTCTCAACAACAGGAACAGCAACTGCCCGACGGAGTCGATCCCTCGTTCCTTGCGGCTCTGCCCGAAGATATGCGCGAAGAAGTTATCGCCGAACAGCTCAGGCTTCAGCGTATCAGACAACGCGCCCAGGCCACGGTTGTCGAGGAACCGACGGGACCGGTTGAAGTTAATCCTGAATTCCTTGCGGCGCTTCCACCCGCGATACAAGAAGAGGTTCTCGCCCAGCAACGACTGGAGCAGCAGCGTCATGCCGCGGCTTCGGCCAATCCCGAGGATCCTGTAGACGCTGCGGCGTTCTTTCAGAATCTACAACCGTCCCTGCGACAAGCTGTAAGATGATTTTATTTAATTTTTGTCTACTAAATGCTTGGTTTAACGATTTATTTTCAACAGATACTCACCGATATGGAAGAATCACAAATCTCTGTACTACCACCGGATCTAGCCCAAGAAGCCCAGAGTCTGAGGAGAGACTGGGAAGCCCGTAATCGACAAATGATGCAGGAGAGATTCTTGAATCACGTCAGTCAAAGCAGCACAGCCTTGTCTAGTATATTGAGAAATTCTGGACGAGGTCAGTCGACGAATTTCATTAATCCGAACCGTATTTTTGTCAATTATCTATCAATTTCTGTGTCATTGTTTAGGACGAGGAGGCGGGGCACGTTACGCAATTCACACGGTGCCCCAGCGTGCTCAATGGAGTTCTTGGAACCCCAGAGGCGAGGCTGGAATCACCCACCAAGGTGCGGGCTTGCGACTGAGGGGACGTCAACTTCTAGACCACGAATCTATGTCCTGTCTTTTGGTATTGTTGTTCGTTGACGAGCCAAAAATCAACACGTTACGCCTCCACAGGGTGATAAGAAACCTGTGTTACCACGGAAGCACAAGGGAATGGGTCGTCAGGGCGTTACTTTCGATCATGGAGAGGAGTAACGACGAAAATAAAGAGGCCGCCGCCGACTTTGGCGGAAGGTTTAAAAAGAAGGGATTATACCCTATGATAGATTTTGGGTACGAACCTTATCGCTACTTCTTCCCATCGTACCGAAAGGATAAGGGGACGCTGATATATTTTACATTTTTCAGACTGCCAAAGGCATCGGAAACCCGCAACAACGCTCCGTCTTGGCTCAACATAAGTATGGATGCTGCGCTTGGCTGCAGGGCTAATGTATTTCACGTCACGAGACACGGCGGCAAGAGATCGGAACGACAGTCCAACATCATCGCTATACATCCTCAAGCAGCGCCCACAGTCTGCAGGTCGGTACTCGACCGATTCTCTCCGATGTTTGAAAAATGTCGGATTAATGTGTTCGTTTTATTTCCCCAGGCATACACTAGAGCTGTTGATATCATTGGCTAAGAGTTTCCCGGGATATTTCGTGCCTCTCAAGTCCAAAGAGTCCGAGGAAAAGGAGAAGGAGAAAGATACCGGTATCACGAACAAAGACGATACCGGGACAAAGTCAAAGTCTGCCTCGAAACCTGGTAAAAGTGATTTGCCGGACTTTTGGGACATGCTTCTGCGACTGGACTCCTGCGCTTCTAAGAAGGGAAAGTCCGTCGCTCGCACTCACTCCTATTCGAATTTGGGGTCCGAGCCCGAACAGAGCACGACGTCCTTCGAGATCTCGGCCTTTGGACAATTGATCTCTATGCTCAACTGGTCCGTTATAAAAAGGAGCAGCCAACTTACCGACAAACTGCTACGACTGTTGTCCCTCATATCGATCGGCCTGACGGAGGTCAATCCGTACCGTCGCCAGGAAGGCGCCAAGAGCAAAAAGGTCGATGTTGGCAAGGAACAAAGCGTCGCGGCTCCCGAAGGACATCTTAGACTAGCCGTTCAGGTTCTCACGAGCAAAAGCTGCTCCGAAGAAGGACTCGAGGACGCCACCGCGCTGCTCCTCAATCTATCCCACTGCCCAGATCCCACCAGGCAATTGGTAATTTTTTCTTCTTATCGATATCGTTCGTTCTTCGCTTTGAATGATTTTCATTCGTTACTTTTTTCTTCGACGTGTTCTAGTATCTTACATGCTACACGAATGACTTTCAGATCTTGAAACTCCTCCTGGAAGGCGCTATGGAACTGGCTAACATGGTTTGCGAACATATCAACGATCTGATGATGGAGTTGAAGGTCTTGAACAGGGAAATAAACAGACGGTATTCCGTCGAGGAACAACCTTCGACCAGCGCGGGAGGAAGCGGTCGTGGTATTCTTCACGATCGGTCAGTCAATTTTGACATCGACGCATGGAAATGTTTCTCAAACTCCGTTTTAACTTGCAGTTTCACAAACGACAACGTGGTTGTGACGGCACCCAGCAAAGTAAAAGCCGGAAGCGACCTTCAGCTACCGTCGATGGGCACCCTGGTCAGCAAAACATCTAGTCAAGCATTCTTTTTACGCATACTTAAAGTGATCGTTCAAATAAGAGAAGCGGTTCGATTGGCTCATAAGAAGAAGACCGGTACGTGTCGATTATTTGCAACAATTTTTCAAATAAATATTATACCGTTTTTTGCAATTTCAGAAGTCAGTCAAAGTGCGGAAACGGCAATGGACACAGGCACGACGAGTCAACAGCAACGAGCACCTGCCGCGGGTAATTATTTTTTTTTATTCGTCGCACGAGACGCGAAAACTTTTGTATCCTAACGATTGATTTATTTCACTACGATTAAAGTAGCGGAGGAAAATGTCGAGACTGTAGCTATGGATACGACGCAGCCAAACGCATCGACTTTGGATACTTCCAAGACTTCCGCCGGCAGCGCGGATACGTCTAATTCGACCGAAAAAGAGGGTGAGAAATGAAATTATACCTTTTTTCGATATTTATTTATTTATCTTTTGTTTTTTTGCTTCGCTACAGTTGAGGAAAAATCGATATTACCGTTGCTCAGCGAGAGCTTGGTCCTGGACAACCTTTGGGAAACGTTGAGTGCTTGCCTACTCGAACTCGAACACACCCCGGATCATCACGCCGTCCTAGTCCTACAGGTACGAGATGTTCGCTGATTATCGTCAAATAAACAAAATATTAATATATTTATACCGAATATTACAGCCTGCCGTCGAAGCCTTCTTCCTAGTTCATTCGTCGTCCAGCACACCGACTCGGGAACGAAGCAACGACGCGACGAACGAGTCGCGAGAAGTTGTTCCCGACTTGGCACCGGTTTCGCCGATATATTCCGACAACGAAGGCGCTTCTTCCCAACCCGAGGCGACGGTGAACAATTCTTGGGACGTCGTACCGACTCCGCAAGTCACTCTGCCGTCGGATCAGCTCAAGTTCTTGAAGTTTGCTGGTAATTTATTGCGTTTATTTGAATTTTGTTGTTGTTTTCACGGTATCGTAATAATAATTCCTCCTTGCAGAAACTCACAGAACGGTTCTTAATCAAATACTTCGACAAACTACGACTCACTTAGCCGACGGACCCTTCTCAGTCCTCGTCGATCACACGAGGGTTCTAGATTTCGATGTAAAAAGACGTTACTTCAGAACCGAACTTGAGAGAATGGACGAAGGTATCAGACGAGAGGAGCTCGCCGTTCACGTCCGTAGAAGTCACATATTCGAAGATTCGTTCAGAGAATTACATCGCAGGAACGCCGATGAGTGGAAAAATCGTTTTTACATAGTCTTCGAAGGTACGATACGCTCATTTTATTTTATCACTCCACATATTTATATTTTCAACTAATTTCAGGCGAAGAAGGCCAAGACGCCGGTGGTCTGCTCAGAGAATGGTACGTTATCATCTCTCGAGAAATCTTCAACCCGATGTATGCCTTATTCACGGTGAGCCCCGGCGACCGCGTAACGTACATGATCAATTCGTCCTCGCACTGCAATCCGAACCATCTTTGTTACTACAAATTCGTCGGTAGAGTAATCGGTGAGTGTATAATTATATTGTCTGTATAATTGTAGGGGCGATGTTTTAAAATGAGACTCTTTTCATTCACAGCAAAAGCTATTTACGACAACAAGTTATTGGAGTGCTACTTTACGCGTAGTTTTTATAAACACATTCTGGGAATACTCGTCAAACACACAGACATGGAGAGCGAAGATTATAGCTTTTATAAGGGTCTGGTTTATCTTACCGAACACAAAGTGTCGGACCTTGGATACGAGCTGACGTTCTCGGCAGAGGTAAGCCGCCTTCGGGCTTCGACAATTTCTGTTATCTTCGATCTGAACGTTATAAAATTACAGGTCAATGAGTTTGGAGTCAACGACGTGAGAGATCTAATTCCAAATGGTCGAAACATCGTCGTTACGGAGGAAACTAAACTCGAATACATCCGTTTGGTTTGTCAAATGAAAATGACCGGCGCGATTCGTAAACAGTGAGTTTTTGCTTCTCAGAAATATTTATCGGTCTATTAAATCGTTTTTTATTTTCTCATTCTAGATTGAACGCGTTTTTGGAAGGTTTCTATGACATTATCCCCAAACGCCTGATCTCGATATTCAACGAACAAGAACTCGAACTACTCATCAGTGGCTTACCCAACGTAGACATCGAAGACCTTAAATCGAACACGGAGTATCACAAGTACAGTCCAACTTCGTTACAGGTAAAGATCAACGAAGTTATCAATATTTCTATAGCATAAATATGCATTTTTACGATGGTAATTAATAATTTCTCATTATTTTGAACAGATCCAATGGTTCTGGCGCGCTCTTCGTGGTTTTGATCAAGCCGATCGAGCTAAATTCTTACAATTTGTTACCGGAACTTCGAAAGTTCCATTGCAAGGATTTGGCGCACTCGAAGGCATGAACGGCGTACAGAAGTTCCAAATTCACAGAGACGACAGATCGACGGATAGATTACCATCCGCACATACGTGGTGAGAATTCTTAGACATCTTTTTTTTTTTCATAGCAAAAAAAGTTATTAATTACTAAAATCGTTTGTTTACATCCCACAGTTTCAATCAGCTCGACTTGCCAGTTTACGAGACTTACGATAAACTGCGAAGTAATCTTCTCAAGGCGATTCACGAGTGTAGCGAAGGTTTTGGGTTTGCTTAGGTTTTATGATAAATTGAACGAACTACTAACGCCGTTATACACCACTGTCAGTTTTCGTAAATTCTGTAACAAATGTGATCGTTTTGTCTGTCTTTCTTATCTTCGTTGATCTTTTCACATTTTTCTGTAAAACATTTCTAAACTACATCATCGTCATTGACTTTGTGATCTCTGACTCCGTAAAAATGTGAAATGAGACTGAAATATCAGACAAAATACGAAACGGGCGCTCGATCTTAGCCCAGGGGTCTCTATATATACATATACATATATATATATATATAAGATATAAATAAGTGAATTAATAAACAAGAAAAAAAATATACCTACATATAAAGATTTCGTATATGTATGTATATACTATATATATTATTATTATTATTATTATTATTATTAATATTATTATTATAAAATAACTTGTAATTATTCATAAGGTAACTATTTCTATGCTACCACAACGTTAGAGTTTATTTTGTTGAGAGAAGGATCTTGAATAAGATACAGAGCGCTTAACGATAATTCCCAGCAAATCGAGATACGGGAGGAGACGACGACTAAGTAAGGTGTGATTAGAGAAAATGGAAAAAAATAATTAAAAAAAAAAAATGAAACGATGAAAAAAAAAAGATATAAAAAGAAGAATAAAATGAAAAGAAAAAATAAATATTATGGTAATTAAGATAATGAATTCTAGAGAGTATATAGTTTGTAAGATTGATATATATTATGTAAGTGTATTAAGATAGGACACTGAGTACATATTAACGTTGTAAGGGTAAAAGTAGAATGGAAATTGTATTATACTACGCCGTAATTGATCGGTGGCGTTCCGTAACCGGTTTTATGAACGAAAGAGGTATACCGCAAAAGAAGTTGAGAAATAGATCGGGGGTGGAGATTTGGTGATTTATGTGACAAAAAAAAAAAAAAAAAAAAAATGAAAAGAAGTTGAAGAAAACCGAGGCTGAGATAAGAGGATAATGAGCAAGAGCCTAATAATAACCATTGAATTATTGATTATTTAACAGCAATTCTGCGCTCCCCGAACAGTTTTATGGATGTAAACTATTATTATTATCATTATTATTATTATTACAACATAATTTTTATTCATTCTATGATCGTTCTTCAATTATTATTATTATAAATAGCAATTGTTCGAAATGTGATGTTGAGAAACCGTGTAATGTTTGTTTATTTTTTTGTTTTAACTTTAATTATTCCTTTTTTTTTCTTTGTTTTTCTAGTTTTCAAAAAAAAAAAAAAATTTTTTGTGTCTTCTATCCTTGCCTTCTTTAGTTCAAGTACTGTGGGCAAGAATAAAAAAAAAACGAAAGGCTGAAGACTTTACGATAAACGACTATGGGGTTTTTTTTGTTTTTTTTTTCCTAACGCGTATAAATAGTAAATCGGTACGTTATATCGTTAGTGCACATACTAATAATAATAATAATATCAATCAGGCTCTCCTTTTCAAATTGTTAGGGAATTATTGCTTAGGATTTGCTGAAATAAACGTGTTGTATTTCTTATAACATTGTTGTTGTGTACATTTATTATTCTTACGTCCTTGTATAATAATTAACTAAATTTTTGTTTAATCTTATTTATTCGTGAAGCGATAGTGATTTGACAAACACACGCAAGGACGAGGTCCTGCAATTTTTTTTCCGTGAAGACCGAATAATTAAACAAAAAAAATGGAATATTGCAAGGGAAAATCGATGAATCCGACAAACGTGATTTCGTGAATATTTCGCGCTCCCTTTTTTAAATTATTTCAAATCGTTTCCAGCGTAATATTGAGGTCGCGTGATCCGCAAAAGGCTTTAATAGAAACTAATTGACTTCAAGTTCAACTTTGATCATTAGTATTGTTCTATCATTTCTTCCTCCAACTTGACCTATTCGGAGTTTGAATTCTGCCGCGCGACTCGTGCTGAACGTGCAGCGACAACGAACTCAACCATACCGACCGTGTTGTATGTCTGAAGTTCTCTCTGGGTCCGCCTGTGTCCGTAGGAGCGCTAAAGCGATCAGCTCCCAACGCGCGGGAGAATTGAAATGTATCGAAGAATAATGAAGGCGAAAGAATAAAGCTTCACGTTTGAATGATGATTCTGATGTATTTTATAGGAGAAAAGGAGTTGAAATGAAATGAAATGAAATATACAAAGTGACATTTTCATTTTCAATCTGAATATACAAGGTATAATGACAAGTTACGCAGATGACACTGTAATACTTTATACTCTTCAGAGAGAAAATATGGGATAGCTTGAAAAACTTATTGTTAAGGGGAAATGAAAGTCACGTGACCTCGATATGATTTACACTTGGAATTTTCAAACGCTATTTTCTCAGCCAAAACACATTCGATTGATGTGAAATTGACATCAGTGATGTAGAAAAACTGAATGAAGGGCCTGCCAATCGTGGATTTTCGAAAATCGAGACGTAATAACAGTTTTTTAACAATATTGTTCTGTAATCCAAGGAAGTGCTGCCTCTCTCCACGAGGGGCAGCACCTCCTCGGGTTACAGAACAATATTGTTATACAAAATTCTGATTATGTCTTTCGATATTCGAAAATCCACGATTGGCAGGCCCTTCATTCAGTTTTTCTACGTCACTGATATCAATTTCACACCAATCGAATGTGTTTTGGCTGAGAAAATAGCGTTTGAAAATTTCAAGTGTAAATCATACCGAGGTCACGTGACTTTCATTTCCCCTTAATAAAAAATGAATTTGGCCTCCTCAGAGATTGATTCAGGGTAAATTACTTGACTATGAACATTGTTGGACTATGGTTTCAATACTTTGTAAACATCGAATATGTACTATACGTATAAGCTGAGTACTGTCTATAATCTGCGTGCGCATCTAGCGTGGAAGAAGAAGCGTTTTCATTTAGCAGGCAATCTCGAGGGATACCTTGATCCCGTTCGATCGCTCTGTCCAGTAATAAATATTCTATTCATGTTTGAGTGCATCTAACGTGTTGATTTATTTATCCAAACCCACCACCTATAATTATAGCACAGTATTGCTTCTAAATCAACAAACATCAAGAAAACCCAACTTCTTACTCTAGGATGCTATCAAGATTGCATACCAGACTTTAGTTGGATTAAAATACATGGAAATGCGTGCGACCAAAACAAAAATTGTCTGTGCCCAAAAATCGCAACGGAAAATAGAGAATTTAGGTGTTATAATCGATAGCCATTTGATATGGAACTGTTACATAGAATATATTGTAATCGAAAATTAGATATGCCAGACTTAGACAGATACTAAATAAGCAACAACTTCACACGGTCTACTGTACGCTAGTCGAATCAATTCTATTCGGTAATGCTAGACTTGTAATTTGTAAATCGGATTGTTCTATCAGCTATACGGCCGATCACTCTCGGTTGGTGTTATATATTAGTGGATGAAGGTTTATATTTTGAATGATAACACACTTTTGAACTTTTCATACTTTATTGGTGTCTCAAGGAACGGTGTTATCCATAGCGAGGATTCAAAGGTGTGCTGGTCAGTTTATATATCGCGTGTCTAATGGTATAAGGTCGTATGCGCCGAAAAGTTGATTTTGGTGGTAAAAGGTCGTAAGTACTGGCGGTTACATCCTTTCATTTCTAGATTAGAAAAAAAAATCGTGTTCACCAATGATGTATGGTCGTGTATCCACCATTTTCATTTATATTATATACTTTTTTTACAAAACCTCTAAAAACCCCTGAAACGTATAGATAAATCAAGTTTCGGACGAAATTCCAAAATTTTGAATTTTTAAACTAAAGCTATAAGGTCGCATCGATATTTTCTTTATTTTTTATACTTTTTTTTTACAAAACCTTTCAAAACCCCTGAAACGCATAGATAAATTGAATTTCGGATGAAATTGCAAAAAAAATTTTTTTTTCACAAAAAAATTGACAAGTTAAAGGTACAAGGTCGCATTCACCATTATTATTTTTTTTTTTCTCGTCTTGAGAATCGGAATTTTCATTTTTCTATGCATTTCACATGATTTTAGAGTATTTTGAAAAAATGAGTAAAAAAAAATAATAATGGCAAATGCGACCTTTTACCTTTAGCTTGTTATTTTTATTTTTTTTTTGTTAAAAAATAAAAAATTTTGGAATTTCATCCGAAATTTGATCTATCTATGCGGTTCAGAGGTCTTTAGAGGTTTTGCAAAAAAAAAAGTATAAAAAATCCCCAAAAAAAATATCGATGCCACCTTATATGATTAGTGAACACGATTTTTTTTTTTCAAGTGGAAATAAAAGGACGTAATCGCCCGTACCTACGACCTTTCACCGTTAGTCGATCAATTTCGCAATTTCATGTTTTCTGAACATATTTTCATATTTTTTGCGGCAATACGGAGAAAAAAAATTGATATGCCCTTTTACCTTTATGCATGGTAAAAAGTCGTATATTGGCGCATACGTCTTTATACCATTGGACACGCGATATATTACCACGTTGGCGATGTACACAGCTAAAACTAAAGTGGACCGGGTGTCCCACTACTGGTAATTTCAACCACCTCGCCTTATTTGACGTATAAATCGGATGTATTAATGTCGCGTGTCTAATGGCAAAAGGTCGTAAGCGCCATTATTCGACCTTTTGCCGTTTCTAATGGCAAAAGGTCGAACAATTTTTTTTCCGGATTTTGACTGAGAACGTTCGATGCCGTTCGAATCAAATCAATTTCTTCATGCATTGTCACTACTTTCACCCATTTCCAAAGAAAACCAAAATCAAGGAACAGGAATTGCGGAAAAAAAATATTATTCGCCCTTATGCCATTAGCCAGCCGACCGAAAACAGAAAGTCGAACAAAAAATTTGTTTTCTCAAATCGTTCCGAAAACACTCGAATCGCGAAGATCTATTGAAATTTTCAACTTCTGAACATCCGTCCAAAAAGTCGAATCTGAGGAGAAAAAAAATCTTTGATCGTGAAATTTATTTCTCATCGGGTGGCACTCACGACTTTTTGCATGAACGTTTCAGAACTTGGAAATTTCAACAGATCTTCGCGTTTCGAGTATTTTCGAAGCGATTAGCAAAAAAAATTTTTTTATTCGCCTTTTTGTCGTTTCGCTGGGTTGGCTAATGGTATAAGGGCGAATAATTTTTTTTTTTTCGCCTCAGATTCGACTTTTTGGATGGATGTTCCAAAGTTGAAAATTTCAATAGATCTTCGCGTTTCGAGTGTTTTCGGAGCGATTTGAGAAAAAAAATTTTGTCTGACTTTCCGTCGTTTCGGTCGGCTGGCTAATGACATAAGGGCGAATTAGCACATTGTGTACAATATCAAGGGCGCAAAGAACTATTTTTCGAGTGTGAAATTTGCAGCACGAGCCGAAGGCGAGTATACTGCAATCACACTCGCCAAAATAGCCTTGTGCCCGTGATGCACACGATTTTTTTCTCAACACCTGGTCGGCAAAAATGCCTCTTTTCAGACCGAGCGAGCGGGCGCAAAACGGCACTTTGCGCCCGAGGGCAGGAAAATAGTCTCGCCCGCTTTTAGCGGCCGCAAAGGACTTTTCCGCCCGAGGGCCGAAAAGATGTGTTTTGCGCCCGCTCCGGGGTATGAAAAGTGGCATTTTGCGACCGGGTGTGAGAAAAATATCTTTTTTTTTTTTTTGTTTATTTATTGTCAAAATGGTAAAAAGTTTTGTTTTTCTGTTGTTTTCGGTCCATTTTGTGCAAAAGTTCTGAAAATGCATAAATGAATTGAAATTCAGGTTTTTTTTAAACATTACCGGAAAATATCGTAATTTTTGGCGGATAGGACCTTTTGCGCATAAGTTTTTTACTTTCGAATTTCAATGGATCTATGCGTGTTTCATGTTTCTAAAGCGAATGCAACGAAAAAAAATTTTGTTCGCCCTTTTGCCACCAAAATCGCATTTTTGGCGCTTAATTACGACCTTTGGCCATTAGACACGCGATATAAATTATCAACATCTCCACCAACAACATTAACAACAATCAATCAGCAATAACACACGAAATTCAACACCAAAAAAAATCATTCGATACAAATTTTTAACCTTCACAACATCAGTCATTTCAATTAGACTGAGTTCCAACCCGAAAAATCATCCCATTTCCATTAAATATCCCCAGCTTAGATTATTTACCCAGTATATATTTTACCCAATCAACTTTGGTACTTGCCTCGCCGCTCGGCATATGAGGATATAACCATGAAGGAATAAGAAGAAGAAGAAGAAGAAGAAGAAGAAGATAGGGCCAGGTCGTTAGATGGTGCCGGTGCGTTTGACTTCCAGATTGAGTTCTTGGTAAAGATGTTATTGAGACTTCACAGTGGAATTAGACTCATAGGGTTTTTTCGTGACGTAACTTTTGACATAAAAAGATCCAAACATGTACGTAAACACTATAGACTGGACGAGTAGTATGATTGACATTACTTTTGGTACGCTGCAACCGCTGAATAACATTTTTGCGGCTTGTACGCCGTTCACCAGAAATTGCGCGATTTGCAGTGCTGTCAAATGCTTTTTCCACCACAGGAACTTCTTTTCATCCACGCCTAAAGCTGCCAGCATATAATAGCTGTACATAATGATATGAACAAAGGTGTTTAAGACTCCGAAGAGCGTTATACTCCCACCAGCGGTATAACGCACTCCGAGCCAAGTAGCCATCGGCATCGACATGTGATGATAAAGGTGTAAAAAAGTAATTTGTCGATCCTTCTTCCGCAAAACGAAAAATACTGTGTCTAGAAGCTCGATGAGTTTACAGATGAAGTAAAGATGACAAGTTCTGGCCATCTGAAAATGATCAATTATTGCACTTTCATTTAGCATTTCAGCAACTATGCTTTCAGCGGCCGCAAAGGACTTTTCCGCCCGAGGGCCGAAAAGATTGTTTTGCGCCCGCTCAAGAGGTATGAAAAGTGGCATTTTGCGACCGGGTGTGAGAAAACAATTTACAATCCTCGGGAGCATCGAACTTACCCGTATCGCCGATGGACTGTCTGAAAAATCGACTGGCTGACATGACCAATTGTATTCGAATAACCAGCCTGCCATCAGAGCCTCGTAGACCACGTAAATGCTGAGAAGAACTTGAATAAAGTTATATACTACCAGGGTGGTCCGTAACGTATAGGGTCGTTTCTTCGCCATGTACTTGGGGCCGCCCCATACACAGAAGTACAAATACAGTAGCAAAATCGCAGCTAATGACTCAGGTCTCGATATCAGGAACCATTCAGCAGTTCTGGGATCTGGAACACGCAAAGCGGACCGATTCATTTATCTGTCATGGGCCAACTGAGATTAGAACAGCAGTTCAATTTTCAACCCCCATATCCCAATACATATTCTTGACCTACAAAAACCACAAACATTGGGTGGAAAAAATATATGGTTTCCGATTTTTTCTACAAGCTGGAAGTTGGACAAAATTGAACCTATCATAGGCTTTCTTCATACGGATGTTCGAGCACCCTGTTTACTACACCCTGTGTAGTTGACGGGCTTGACTTAGCGATTTCAGGTGTGTACGGGTATCCGCTTAATTCGAACAAGAAAAATTGCATAAAGCACATTTTGTATTGAATAAAGTTATAAAGTTATCCACTTGGAATCGTTCGCAAGGTGAAATTTTCCGTCCTGGCCGTTGGTATAAACGCTTTCGAAAACAAATTAATCTCAAGCAAAAAGTATCTTGAACCCTATTTCCCTCACGTGTGAGGTGAGTACATTTTTTTGATCTGCCTGCCCGCTTCAGAGCAAAACTCCCGATCAAAATGCAACCAAAGTGTTGGAGAAAATTTGTCTGATAGTTTGTTGAACATTAGTCAAAACCATCAACAGATCAACATACCATTGCTGTTGTAGACGTCGTCGCGGAACCACCTCCAAAGCTCCGTCATTATGTGTTCTAGATGCGGTCGCAGTTATTAATTATTAAGACGGCTCACTCTGAATTCTCTGCCTCGTTGTACTTGAAATAACTTTAGACACACAGTACTCTATGAATGGCGTGAATCAATAGTAGAATTTGTACGAAATATAAGATCTATTCAGAGTATGAGTGTTGGAAAAGTTCGTGAAATTGTTGAAAAGCAAAGTCTACGAAATCTAGATTTTCTGGTGGTTCACTGTTCCATCTAGCCGTGTACAAGCGGCCAGTAAGGCCCGAACTATACGACTACACGTTGAACGTAACGGAATAGAATTATTGTGTTTGACGATAATGTAATGCCGAATTATAATACTGATCTTTGACCTTCATTGAATGAATCAAGAAAACTAAACGACATTGTACTGTGTTTCTGAAGTAATACCAATTATGCAAGGTGACGAGTTAGACTAGTATTTATTCACGAAATTCATGACTAGACACAATGTACAGAAATACTAAAAATCAGACTTTTCAAACAATATGTTAATCGTAAGCTGGCGATTAAATGTTCAGATGGGAAGACTTTGGAATAGCGGTACAATTATATTATAGGGCATAGAATGTTGAAGAATTGTCCTGGACGCTTGCGTTCTAAAACTCAACTTCAACGATTATTCTAGTAGTGTTGCTACTGTAACATCAAAGCTGGTTTCATTTCTACGTCCACAAGCAAAGGAAACTGGTAGAACATCAGGGGCACTTCATTACCGTGAAAAGAATAAAACTTGGAGTCTTGTGTGAAGAACGCACCCAAAATCGCGTCCAGATTGGTGCGATATAGGCATCGCTAATAATTGCTTCATGGAGAACATCGACATCGAAGTTTTTTAAGATAGTTTCCAAGAATCGAATGCTGATATTGCCTCCTCCGTCCGCGGTTGGATTGCGAAAAAAATAGGAAACGATAGAAAATCGTGGATAGAAAGAGATAGACTATTTTTGGATCGACAGGGATAGACACTCTCTATCCCACGCAAGTATACGATCTGCACAACTTTATCCACCGGCATAAGTGAAAAGATAGAAAACGATGAGCAGTCTCCATCCCAGACAAACTCTGAAAAGCTATCTCTTATCATTGTCTTACCGTCTTACCGTCTTATTGCACTGATTCTACACAATCACTGTGATGGGATGTGGCCTTGAAAGTCATCGAATGTCTGCGAAATGTTTTGAACCCTCGATTTTCAATCCAATCTGATTCACAGTCTATCCATGTGAATCCCTTATTTGAAGTTATGTAATAACCCTATTATTTCTTACCGATTTGATTTAAGGTCAATAATGAGCTGCAACTTTAGAGTTTGAAATTCGACGATGACAGAGGTTGGAGGACACATTTTACTTGCGATAATGCTGCGCAGCTATGTGGCGGGGCTCCGAACTACGAAACTACACTTGGTGTTTTGTAACAAATATGTATTCGATATGTATTAGAGATACGTATTCGTTGTATAAATGTTAATTATATTTACAGATTATCCAACAGATACAATTCGTCGTTAATTTTTCCAAATAAGCCTTCACCCAATGTGTGAATGTGTATCCGTGTGGGAAAAGCATGCATGCTACTTTGAACAAAATAATTGAAAGTAATCATTGACTTGAGGAAAGAAATGCCAATATTTCAAGTGTATTATAAAGGAGTATCGTTTCGTATTCTTTTTTTAATTCTCAGCATGATCGGATCTAAAGGTTGCACCAGGAACTTGTATTGCAATGGAAGATCCTCGACTGGTACAATATCATCCTTGATCAAGATGTATCTTCGGAGAACTGTTGCCAGAAGTGTCTTCATCGACATCATGGCGAACTTAGTACCTGAAATTACAAACAAGGATTATATTCAATGAGGTGGTTACGCTCGTTATGCATCGCTGCATGCCTTACCTATACAACTCCTGATTCCGCCCCCAAATGGTAAATAGGCGAACGAGTGTCGTTTCGCAGCTTCATCAGGCAAAAACCTGTCCGGGTCAAATGTCATCGGGTCTGGCCAGTAATTTTCATTTCTATGCAGGTCTATGATTCCGAGACAGACTGAACTTCCTTTCGGTATAACAGTGTCGCCTGAAATTCGGATAATATTCGACCCAACATGAATAGTTTGCTTCTTTGGAAGAATATAGGGGAAAAAAGGGTTAAATCAAAGCAATGCTTCAAGAGATCAGTCAGCGAGGATGAGAGGACGAATTCATCAGTAACATGGTAAATAAAAGACTTGGTCAAATTATACCTATATCGAAATCTTCCACCACTGCCCGAGTAATGATAGGTGCGACCGGGAAGAGACGTAATGTTTCCTTGATTACACGCTCCAAGTACTGCATACGGGTCAAGTCTTCCGGCGTGACAAGAACCTCTCGGCCGTCGTCCTCTCCATAAATTTCACGGAGCTCCTGGTACGCCTTATTCTGTGGAATTCACGATGCAAAGCTATTCTCTGAATTTCTCTAAATGGGCAAACTGCAAATTACGTCATGTACCTGTATTTCCATGTTAGATGCCAACGCTAACATTGCGAAGGAAGTCGCAGTTGCAATTGTGTCATATCCCTGTGAAAAAAAAAAATGGAAACTTTTATTGACCTCCGGTGAGGTCCATGAAATTAGCCACGGCAGAATCAGCTTCTCCAAAGTGTCACAACGTGATTGTACCGATATTCTTGATGGCATGAATCACTAGTATAGAGCTGATTCCGATATTTCGTACATTTCATGCATGGCTTGTGATATGCCATGTTTGAGGTCGATCGCAATATACTCACGCCTACTATCATCGTATTCACTTCATCACGAAGCGCCTTATCTGATA